>JAJIBD010009208.1:0-82666 GCA_021461705.1 Cryptotis parvus
ACGTGGGACCCTCTCCTCCTCCCTGAAGTCTCAGCTGTCTCCTAGGGGCGTCCTGGCTTTTGGGGTGGGCACAGGCACTTCCCTGCCACTGCCTGGCACCGTGTGGTATCTCTGAAATCAAAGTGAGAACACTCAGGACTGAGGAGGACAGGCGCTGAGGCGCAGCGTGGCATGGGCGGTGCGTGAGACACCCACGGATCATAGGTGTGGCGCACGCGCCAGTTGCAAATCCATCCGATTTTATTTGAAAATCCCAAGCGATAAAGCCCTCCTCTGGTTCTGCACACCCTCGCTCGGGCAGGTTGCTGGAGGCGGCGCGGCAGCCCTTGTGGTCACTGGCAGAGTGGGGCGGGCACTGGTCTGTGTTACTGGGCTGGGCTGACCGCGGCATAAAAATAAACGCGGCAGCATTAGGACGAGTTATTATTACACCAACATGTCCAGGCGCTTTCTGGCCCACCGCCCGCCCAGCTTCCTGTCAGCCGCCCTTGGCCCTGGAAACGGAGCAGGGAGGCGCGGAGCTGGGGATCGATCGGGCTGGCTCTCAGCGAGGTTTTCCTCTGCAAAGAAGGTTTCAGTGTTTCTCCCACAGCTATTTATAAGGCCGGGCTCCACAGATGGGGCCACTCTCAAATGACCCCGAGTGCCGGGCCTGGGCAGAGGACGGGAGAACCGGCTTCTCCCCTCCTGCTGGGGACCACCAGACTCCATGCAGAGGCCCCTGGAGCCCCTGAGGCTGCGGTGTTCCCCCGAGTTGGTCCGAGGGGGCTGGAAGCGGGGCTACTGCCTGGGGACCACCGCTCTACTCTGTGCCCACTTCTCAGACCAAGCGCATGCTGGGGTGACCTGCTCAGAGGAACCCGGCAGCCCCTGGAGCTGGGTGGTTCCCAGGGCAGAAAAAAGAGCCGAGGACAGCGCGGCCAGACAGTGAAATCGAATTTTCCCTCCTGCAGTCAGGCTCAGAGCCAGCTGGGCACTCTGTCTGCTCCGAGGGCTACACGGCCAGTTTCTGAGCCCTGGACATCCTGAGAGAGGGATGACCCCTCCCCTCCCCATCACGTGGGCTGAAGTGCAGAGAGGGGGCAAAGATGGACCTACCTCAAAGTGGATGGCCCGTTCCGTCGGCGTCAAAGGCGTTGAAGAGAAAGTGCGCGTAGGTGGTGGCATCTGGAGGTGGCAGAGAGAAGGCTGGGGGCCACCCGGGCAGCCCCAAAGGGCTCCCTCTTCCATTGCACTAAGAGCCCCCTGGCTTCCAGAGGCAGGAGGGGGGGGAGCCAGTGCCCAGGGCTGAGGCAGGCAGGCGTGGTAGTACGTGGGTGTGTGTGTGGGGGTGGGAGGGGGCGGGCGGGGAGGGGTTGCTCGCACTCACCCTCCTGAGGAAAGAACTGGGAGTAAATGAGTTTGAAGGTGTCTTCATCCACCAGGCCCGTGGGACACTCCTGTGACAGAAAGTGACCTTGCTCAGAGACCCTGGCTTCCCACCCAGGCTGGGCTCTCTCCACCCTCCAGGGCCATCACTGCCTCCCGAGCCCTGGACAGGGGGCGGGGGAAGCGGGGGAGGGGAGGGGAGGCAGAGGGGAGGCGGGGAAGCAGGAGGTGCATTAGGCAGATGCATAAGGGGCCCTGGACGCTCCTCAGGGCCCCTGGGAGAGTGACCCTTGGCTACGCCTCTGCAGCTCCTGGTCCCTTCTGCCTGCCGCAGCCAAGCACTCACGTTCTTAAAGCCCTGTAGAGCGACTGCAGCTCCTTCTTGGTGAACTTGGTCTGTGCCTGCAGCTGGTCCAGCCCTTCCGGCTGGTGGCACCGTGGACAGCTCCAGCTCACTGTGCGCTGCCATCTGAAGGGCACAGATCAGGAAGGTGGCATGTGTGACTCCCTCCTCCGTCTGGCTCCAGAGACGAGCGGGGGTCCCCCGCACAACACCATGCTGAACTCCAGCTTACTCCCGACCGCTGGTCTGCTCTTGGTTCACAAAGTGGAATGGGGAGGAGGGGCAGCGGGGCTGGTCAGAGGGGGACATGAAGAAAGAAAGGCTGGAAGGGAGTCAGAAAGACAGGCCAAGAGCTGACTGCAGGACACCTCTTCCATGCAGCCCTTCCTGCAGCTGCACCAGATGGGAGGACATCTTTCAGCCCGCTGGGCCACCTGGTATGCCGTGCCTGAGTTATTCACACGTGGACAAAGAGAGCAGAGACCAGAGCTTTCCTGCACCAACAGCCCATGCAAAGGTCACTACCCACGACAGTCCCGGGAGGTGGCATTCGGGTGGCCTCTGCTTTCCTTCTGGTGTGCAGACACCCTCCTCGCCCCTGGGAGAGAACCACGGCACCTACACAGCACAGGAGGCCTGCCCGGGAGTTGCAGTGATGGGGTCCCTGAAACTGCGCCTCTGAGTGAAGCACAGCTGGCAAAGCGGGGGTGCTCGGCCCTGCAGGGTGGAGATGCCGCCCCTCCTGGAAGGCTGGACTCGGGTGCTCAGCCCTGCAGGGTGGAGATGCCCACCCCTCCTGGAAGGCTGGACTCGGGGCTGGCCCTGCAGAGTGGAGATGCCGCCCCTCCTGGAAGGCTGGACTCGGGGGGTGCTCAGCCCTGCAGAGTGGAGATGCCGCCCCTCCTGGAAGCGCTGGACTCGAGGTGCTCGCCCTGCAGGGTGGGGATGCACGCCCCTCCTGGAAGGCTGGACTCGGGGTGCTCGGCCTGCAGGTGGAGATACCGCCCTTCCTGGAAAGGCTGGACTCGGGTGCTCAGCCCTGCAGGGTGGGGGATGCTGCCCCTCCTGGAAGGCTGCACTCAGGGCACGGCAGGGCAGGCGCCCTCAGGGCTGAGCTGCGTGAGCTGGCGCTGTCTGAGCAGCACAAGGCCACCCTCGGGCATCTGCACAGGGCATGTCCGCTCCCTGCTGTGACACCCCATGCAGCCTCCCGTGGAGCCAGCACTCCTGGCCCAGAGCACTGCTGAGTCTCCTGTTGGGAGCCTCATCATCCTGCGCTCTGGAACCTGAGAAATGACTCCCCAGGGCTCCTTGGGCCTCACGCTCCCAGCTGCAGGACGTGGGCCAGACCCTCCCTTCCTGTCCACTCTCAACAACACGGGAACCACCCACGGCCACCACTCCCAGGCCTGCCTAGCTGCTTCCTGATTCACCGAGCAAACAGAAAACTCCCAACGTCACTCCCCTCCTTTTTTGGGAGGGTGAACCTGTCCGACCCCGCGCTGAAGCCCCCAGCGTGGGCAGCGGCTCTCTCCACCGGAGTCCAGCAACTCTCCCTGCTCCTTCTCTGCCTTTGGGTCCATGCCCGGCGCCCGCCACAGACACCTGCTGCTGAACTGCTCTGCACACTCTCACCCAGGCGAGGTGCTCAGGGCAATGGCACCATTTTTTTTTAAGTGGGGGAGCTGAGGGCTATCTAATGGTGCTGGGTGCAGGGGCCAGCTCAGTGCTCAGCAGGCGACTCTTACCCCACGGTGCTGGGATGGTGTGAAGAACCCAATACAGGCCAGGCATGTTGCTGGAAGTGGGACAGGATGGTGGCAGCCACCCCAACAACTGTATTTTACTTATTGAGTTTGAGAAGCAAGGGGTGGGGAGTTGGAGGCCCCACCACCCAGGTAGGTCAGTGGGCAGCAATGGGGAAGCAGCGGGATGAGACTCAGCCCACCACACTAGCCGCCACCTTCACTGTCGGACGCTGCAACATAATCAGCCCACCCAGGAGGGATGCTACCGAGACCACATTAACCGAGCAAAAGCGAGTTCGAGCCCAGGTAGGCAGCTCCCAGAAGCGGAAATCACTGGGAATTCGTCAGATGGAGACCAGGGCCAGCCCTTCCCCCCTCCATTTTGGCCGATCCTGGTGGCCCCGCCAGTTGCCATAGGGTGACCAGCCATAGCATGAAGAGCCTCACACGCGGCTGGGAAGCTGGAACTTGGCTCGCCCCAGGCCCAACAGACCACGGGGCTCCCAGGAGGACAGATGGGTTTTGGGAGTGGGCCCATCACCTCTGGGGTCCCGGAAGCAGCCGGATGAGACTCGCCCACCACACTAGCCACCACCTTCGTTGTCCAGATGCTGACCATGAGGCCCCTAAGTCGCGTGGTCCATCAAACTAGTGGAAACAGTAATGTCCTTTAATGTACTGCATTCTATGATGTGTAGGAAAGTTAGGCGGGAGGGAAAGATAGAGAGGAGAGAAAAGACATACAGAACCCGCCAAGCAGTTGTGGTGGGGGGGGAGGTGGGGGCATTGGTGATGGGAGATGGGTTCGGGTGGAGGGATGGGTGTTGGAACACTGTAGAACCAAAAACTCTACATGAGCATCTTGCAATTGTATGTCTAAAAGTGGTGTAATAAAAATTTGAAAAAAAGAAACAAAAAATACCATACGGCAGATAAGATACATATAGTAGGCATGTGGGGTGTTAAAGATAGGTGCTTAAGTCGGGGACCAGGGGGAGAAGAAGCCGACAGGAAGTGGCATCAGCCGACAGGTTGGGGTGGAGGATCTCGGACACTGGGAGACCCAGATGGCTGTGAAGGTGCAGCCACTTTGTGCATCAAATATATGAACCCCAGCACCATTTTAACCACGTTTCCCAAACTACTGTGCAGCATGGAGCGAAGCAGTGTTTCACAAACATATTGACAAAGGTGCTAATTTCACTTAAGGGGCACACTTTTCAGACTAGATGAAGCCAGACCTTCCCACCGGGCTAGGGGGCAGTGACAGAGTGAAGGCGCATGCAGGCACCTAGGTTCACCTTCACACCGGCCTCCTGAGGATGCCTACGTGTATCCTGTGAGGCTCCGAGCACTGCTGGTGGCCTGGGGTCCGGGCACTGCAGGAGCCCAGGCACACTGCCCCTTGGGCCCTTGCACGAATGTCTGGTCTGGTGAGGTGAGTATCTCTGGGAGGGACCTCGGACCTCCTGAGCACAAGGAACATCCCCACTCTGCAAAAGAAAATAAAGGCAAGACCCAACCAGTTGCTATTTATCAAAGGGGTCTCCTTCACACTAAGGCATAGGGGAGATGAGAAAAAAAAGGCAAGAGGAGGCACGGACAGGAAGATGCACGGCAAAGAGGCTACAGGACAGCAGCGTGCCAGGGAGTGCGATGAGGGGCCTTTCATCAGACAGACAGAGTGACCGGAAACAGGTCTGTGTTCTTGACACAGGGCTTTGAAAAAAAGCAAAAATCCAGAGTTCTTTAAAGGGCCGCACAACCAGAATTGGAGCTGAATGTGTTGATCTCCATTTATACCTTTCTAAACAGTACAAATAAAGATGAGAGGGGAACCCACTCCCAATCACTCCGGTAAGATGTAGAATGTGCACATCCTTTCAAGAGCACATCCCGAGGTCTCCAAGGCAGAGCAGCAGCAGCACAAAATGTGGCCGTGACCATAGTAATAGAAAATGAAAATCCCAACAATGTGGCATCAAGGAAATTCCAAATACTCGGAAATTAAACAACACAATTCTAGTGAAGACTTAGGTCAGAGGGGGAAATATCAGGCAAGTTCTGACATACTCTGAATTGAATGATAATGAGAAGGCAGCAAATCAAAAAATCTCTGGATACAGATAAAGTTATGTTAGAGGAAATGTATATATAGATTTAGAGACCTTAATTAGGAGAGAAGTCAGCTAATGACATTAACTCCGGATTTAGAAAAGAGCAAATGCAACTCATTATTAGAAGAAAAGGCAATAAAAAACAAGAGTAGAACCTGGCAAGAAATTTTTTAAAAAGATAAAGAGAAAAAAGACCAATAAAATCATCAATCCTGGGGCTGGAGTGATAGTCCAGCGGGTAGGGCATTTGCCTTCGCACGCGGCTGGCTCACATGCTGGCCGGGTTGATCCCCTGGCATCCCATATGGTCCCCTGAGCACCGCCAGGAGTAATTCCTGGAGTGCAGAGCCAGGAGTAACCCCCTGAGCATTGCCAGATGCTGACCCCCAAAAAAAGCAAAAAAAATCATCAATCCTGCCCCTTGAGGTGTTGCAGGTGTGGCTGCAGTGCCCGTCTGCGTCCACAGGTGGCAGACAGGAGACAGGCTTGTCTACACCCAGGGGCTCTGCCCGTGGGCCCTGAATGGTTGATGGTCTGACATAGAAAAAGACTGGGCCCCCTGGGATGAACCCAGATCCACAGCAGAGCCTGGCAAGCTACCGTGGTGTATTCGATATGCCAAAAACAGTAACAATAATGGACCTCATTCCCAACGAATGGAGACATTACTGGCTCCTGCTCGAGCAAATTGATGAACAATGGGAAGACAAGTGACAAGTGACAAGTGACAAAATCATCAAGAACTTAATAGGCATAACAGAGGCTGGAGGGCTGGAGTGATAGCACAGTGTGTAGGGCATTTGCCTTGCATGTGGCCTACCTGGGTTCAGTCCCAGAATCCCATATGGTCCCCCAAGCACTGCCAAGAGTAATTCCTGAGTGAAGAGCCAGGAGAAACCCCTGAGCATCGCTGGGTGTGACCAAAAAGAAAAAAAAAAGAACAGAGGCTGGACAAAACGTTCTGCAGCATACATGGCTGTGAAAAAAGACTCATTTCCAGAATAAACAGAGACAGAAACCAATAGGACTAAGAGCAATTACTCAATTTAAAACTTATTTTTATTTACTTTTTGGGCTACACCCAGCAGTGCTCAGGGATTACTCCTGGTTCTGTGCTCAGAGATCACTCAAGCTGTATTGGGGTCTGTATATGGTGCCAGGGACCAAATCAGAATTGGCCATATGCAAAGCAAGTGTCTTACCTGCTGTGCTATCTCTCCAGCCCAATGAAATTTTTAAGTAGGTAAAAGACTAGAACAGTTCATGAAAGAAGAAAAAAGTGAAAGGGGCCGGAGTGATAGTACAGCAGGTAGGGCATTTACCTTGCATGCAGCTGACCTAGGTTAGATCCCTGGCATCCCGTGCGGTCCTTCAAGCAGCACCAGGAGTAATTTCTGAGCATCACTGGGTGCGGCGCACACACACACACACACACACACACACACACACACACACACACACACACACACACATTCACATGCACATACACACAGGGTTCAAGATCAGGAAAATATGCCCTATTATAGCATTAGTCATCAGGGGCTGGAGCGATAGTCCAGTGGGTAGGGCATTTGCCTTTCATGCGGCCTATCCGGGTTCGATCCCGGCATCCTATATGGTCCCCAAACACCACCAGGAGTAATTCCAGAGTGCAGAGCAGAGCCAGGAATAATACCTGAGCATTGCCAGATGTGACCCAAAAAGCCAAAAAAAAAAAAAAAAAAAGCATTAGTCATCAAAAAATTGTGAATGTTACGGAGAATACCCAGTTTCAGGCCATTACAAACACCACTAAGAGCAGATGCTGGCAACGCTGTGGAGCAGCTGGAACATGCATAATTCGGGTGGGAGGCAAAATGCTGTGAACACTTTGGAGAACAGCTGGGAAATGTCTTCCAAAGCTAAACATATATCTCAGCCTGTGACGGATACACCGGGTATTAACGAAGACATAGTGTTCACAAAAGACTTGCACAAGGACATTTGGAGCAGCTTTGGTTAGAGCAGTTCCAGAGTGAGAACTTCCACGCAAGATTGTAACCGTGGCGAGTCCACAGAGACGGAACGCTATCCTCCATGACAAATAAAGAAATACTGAGATCTGCAACAACAGCACGCAGCGCCAGAATATTACACTCAGCAAGGCCCCGCTTTTAATGAGTTGTACAGTGGGCAACACTAATATAGGGGAGACAGGAAGAGTGGAGCAGGTGGTGGAAGGCGTGTGCGCAACAGTCAAAGCCTGCGGAGCTGGTGGGTGGCGGGGGTGGACATTTTCATGCTGGTGGGGTACAGTAACACTGTACCTCAGTCTCGTGTGCCTGATCATTACTGTAAGGTGCTGCTTACACTGTCCTGAACAAAATCTCAGGCCTGGAGCTAGAGTTCAGCAGGCAGGCACCTGCCCTTGCACATGCTTGACTTGGGTTTGATTCCCAGCACCGCATGTTCTCCTGAGCCCCACCAAGACTGATCTGTGCGCCGGAGCTGCGAGTAAGCCCCTGAGCACTGCCAGGTGTGGCCCTAAAACAAAACCAACACCACCCCCCCCCCCAAAAATCTAACTCAACTGAATCTCCAGTCTGTTCATTTTATTGACATCAATGAAACATACTGTTGCACTCCAGATGGGATCAGAGCATCAGGCTGGCTTTCCCACCACAAACAACATGAAAAAAAGAGAAATATGTAGGGCATATGTGTGTAGGCTTTGGGTGACAGTGTAGGACCAGAATCTTCTTGAAGAGGGAAAGGATGGAGAGAAGTCCACATTCCCGCTGGATGTGCGCTGTCAAAACCTGCAGGATGGGCTCCTGGAAAGATAGCACCACGCCCGGGCGCAGTGGTCTGGCGGAGCTGCGGGGCTGCGCTCGAGCCTGGGGGCTGCTGAGGCCGCTGGGTCTGCAGGAGCAGAGGGAGACACAGAGAGGGGCAACCCCTAAACGTGGGCGCTGTTTCTGCCTGGGTCTACCGCTAAGAGCTGGGACATGCGTGTTCAGAATGAGACCGTGGGAGGCCCCACTGGGAACAGCTCGAGGCGCACAGGGACCAAGACCTGAAAGGATATCGGAGCACAGGGCCGATGGGATGAGATTGGAGTTCTGGTGACAGCCCTCTATGGAAATGCCACAGGAGTTACTGCAGGATGGCGGCGAAAAATGGAAACTAAGATCCGAAAGAAATCTTTAAGGGAGAAAATCGAAACATTTCAACTGAATGCATATGAAAAGAGAGCGTGTCAATGTTTGTGGGCGCAGCTAAACCAGTGCCGCCAAAGGGACATTCAGATAACTGAATACCTGTTTTAGAAATTATGAAAGCTTCGAATAAACATTACAAGCCTCCACTTCAGGAAGTTAAAAATAGAAGAGAAAAACAGAACTGAAGCAGGGAAAAGGAAAACAGGAAATGATAAAAGCAGAAATCAATAAATCGAAGATTAAAAGAGAACATCAATGAAGTCAAGAGAGGTTCTTTGACTATTTTGTCTATAAAATTGATAAAAGTCCAATAAAAAGAGAAAAAGATATAAATTTTCAATATCTGAAATGAAACAGGAGAGATATAAAGTGTCCAGACATTAAATGGATTGAAAAGGAAATATCATCAACCAACCTGTACACAAATTCAGTAATTTTGATAATATAAACCAATTCCTCAAAGAACACAACTACCCAAATTTACAATACGTGAAAAAGATGATCTAAATAGGTATAATCAATACTTCTCATAAACACAACTGCAAAATTCTTAACAAAACAGGAACAACTCAAGTCTATCAACGCACAAAATGTATATATGATACCAAATGGGGTTTTCCAGGATTGATTCAATATTTGAAAATAAATGAACATAGTCATCTATGTTAATAGTGTGTAGGGGAAAAGACATGATCATATTAATTTATGTAGGAAATGCATTTAACAAAAACTTAATTAACACCCATTCATGATAAAAGCCTCCCAGCACATTCGGGATGCCTGGGAATTCCCTCAGTTTGGTTAAAGACAAAATCCCTAAAGTCAATATCACACTTAATGGAGAAAAGATGATGTCATCCCCGAAGGCTCAGAGAAGGCAGGACAGTGCTCACACGTTAAGGAAGGTTCTGGTCAGCACCATGCCAAAGGTTATCTTGCCAGAGAGAGCTCTGAGCTGGGGCAAGAACAGGTTGACTACAAAGTCAGTGGGAATCTTTGATAGTGATGAAATTGTTCTGATATTTTGTTTTTGTTGTTAAATTGTGGTTGTGGGGGCCTGAGAGACAGTATAGTGGGAAGGGCACAGGGCTGACCTGTTGGATCCTTGGCATCCCATATGGTCCTCTGAGCACTGCCAGGGAAGTAACTCCTGAGTGTAGAGCTAGGGGTAAGCCGTGAGTACAGCTGGGGGTGGGTCAACAACAACAACAACAACAACAACAACAACAACAACAACAACATACTTCTGTGGTAGTGGTTACATGACTCTGCATTTGTCAATATCATAGAACTGGACACCAAAAATGAACTTCACTACATTTAAAATAAGAACAAAACAGAGCTAAAATAAAAAATTAAATCATTGTTATGGGGTGGAAGAAATATGGGGAAATACATAAGAGAGGCATTTTGGATGGGTCAAGACCAATAATATGCCGTGAACAACAACAACAACAACAAAATAAGAATACAAGTAACAGAAGTTCTGTCCCTGAGAGCCAAAATTAAAACAAAACAAAAATCCTAAATGTTTCTATGCTGCCATTTCTTCTGCTGGGGACAAGCCAATAAGAAAACAAAACTCCCTTAACCGGACTTTACCACAAAGCTATTGCCTTTTCTTTCCTTTCTAACCCAGTGCTTTGTCACGGCCATACCCCCTGAGCGCGCCCGATCTCGTCTAACTCAGTGCTTTCACATTTCTCTGGCGCACCCTGAAACTTTCTGCTGGCCAGTAGGGCACTGGCCTCCACACCCTACAAGCAGCTTTGGGAGGCATCACCAGGGCCTTGGACTTGCTACCACTGGGATCAGTGCAGTCATCTTGGGTTCTCCGGTCATGGAATTCCAATACAAGAAGGAAAAGGAAAATGATGGCATGGATGAATTGTAAGTGGCATAAAAGACAAATACTGTATGATCGCATCTATATGAAATTCAAGAAAATCCAAACCCATAGGCACAGAGAGCAGGCCGGTGGCTGCGGGATGTGTGGGATACAGCAAATGGGAGGAAGTTGGTGAAAGTCTAGAAACTTCCAGTTATAGTAAGTTCTTGAATCTCATGTTCAGACTGGTGACTACATTTGCATATTAGCTGTACTTGGGTAACAGACTCTTATATACTTGAAAGGTGTTAAGGGTAGAGCTTCGTCAGCCCAGCTGTGGCAATGCCCAGCTGTGAGGTGAGGTGACAGAGTGTTAATCAATCTTATTGGGGGAATGATTTTACAACATCATGTTGTACACCTCAAGTTTCCACAGTATTATATGTCAATTATGTTTCAGTAAAAGTGAAAAAATGAAAGAAAAAGAAAATTACACTTTCATTTCACTTTTGATCATAGATGCAAAATTTGAAAACAAAGTGAGTGAACTGTCTTCATCTGAATTAAACAATAAAAATAGTAAAACAATAAAAACAACAGTCAAGAGGGTTTCATCTGTAAGAGGATTAAGAGGGAACATCAGATAAAAAATTAATGCAGAAAGACATCTGATAAACGTCCAAACCTATTTATAATTAAAATAAACAAAACTCTTAGTGAAGGAGGAATCAGACGCAACTTCCTAAACTTGATGCAACCTCCATATGCAAGTCACATACGTACTTACAGAAAATCTCACATTTAATGGCACAGACTAAGATACATTCTCTTTAAGATTTTGGACAAGCCAAGGTTGGCCACAATGACCACTAATTGATGTCCTGCCAATGCTCCAAGGATGTTTCAGAAAAGAAGTAAATGGTGTTAGAACGGGGCTGTAAGAGATCAAGCTAACGATATGGTCCCTTCAGGGACCAGGAGAGTCAATATGATGAGGTTCAGTAAGGTTGCCGGATGTAAGACTGATTTATAAGAATCAATAGCAATTTTCTACACCAGTAATAACCTAGAACATGTAATTAAGAGAAAACGTTCATAACAGCAATAAAATCTAAAGCGTAGTTAAGAATTAACCAAAACTCAAAGAAAAAATATTCTGAACAAATAAGACATTGCTTTTTTTTGTCTTTTTTTTTTTTTTTTTTTGGCTTTTGGGTCACACCAGCAATGCTCAGGGGTTACTCCTGGCTCTGCACTCAGGAATTACTCCTGGTGGTGCTCGGGGGACCATATGGAATGCTGGGGATTGAACCCGGGCCGGCACAGGCCGGCGCGTGCAAGGCAAACGCCCTACCCGCTAGGCTATCGCTTTGGCCCCAAGACATTGCTTTTTTATGTACGATCACATAATAGTACAAAGATGCATTTCTTCCCAAAGTAATCTATAAAGTCCACATAATTATAATGAAGAGCACAGACGCATTTTTCTAATGTCAGAATTTAGGTCACACTCCCATTGGATTATTTGAGACTCTTGAAAAACTTACTCTAAAAGAGGAAATTTTAAGTTCCTAAAAACCTACAGGGAGGCTGGGGAATGGCTCAGAGGACCAGAGGCACAAACTCAGCCTCATGTAGTTCCCAGGTACCATCGGAGCAATCCCTGAGCACTGACAAATGTGACCCTAAGCCCAAAATATAATAAAATAAACTATAAAGGGAGCATAAAGTGGGAGTTACTCATGTTACATTGCAAGGCTATTGGGATTAAAAAAACTGAACAAACTCACTCACCCCCAGAGCAGACTGCTTGCAAAAAGACCAGAGGGCTGCAGAGAAGACTGGGGGGAAGGTGTGGAGAGACGTGGTGGAAAACTGCCCCCCCACATAAAGAAGATAAACCTGGATCCCTTCCTTACACTCCAGGCAAAAGTGGGCTTTGGGATGAACTAAAGATGCAGATACCAAAGGCATCAGAGAGCATCCAAGCTAAATGTAAGAAATCTCTTGCCAACCTAAAATAGAGGAAATACTACTTCAAACTTCAAAAGTTAAAAGCATAAAAGAAAAACCATCTATGAGTCTGACTGCATCCAAAACCAAGGGTTCTGTTTATTTATTTATCCTGTTCATTCATTCATTCCATTCATTCATTTATTCATTTGCTTTTGGGGGTCACACCTGGTGATGCTCAGGGGTTACTCCTGGCTCTGCACTCAGGAATTACTCCTGGCTGTGCTCAGGGACTATATGGGATGCCGGGGATTGAACCTGGGTTGGCTGCATGCAAGGCAAACGCCCTACCCCAAGGGTTCTGTTTAACAAATGGCACAGAGGCCACTGGACACATTCGCAAGAATGGAAGAAGACAGTGTTCAATGACCAGAGCAGATGACCCTCAGAAAGGAAAACCAGGAAAACGGATACGTTCATGAGAGAGAGAGATCAACTTTAAAGAGAAAGTTTATTAGCTCTCTTTATTAGTCTCTTTATTAGTCTCTTATTAGCTCAACTAATAAAGTGAAAGACACATATTGCCATTTCTCTTTGGCGTTGATATAAATCTGGCAACTCCAAGTGCTGGAGCCAATATAGAGAAATGAGAGTTTTCCTATTTTGTTCACTTAAAAAATTGTAGTTTAGGTGACATGGTTACTATAGTGCTAACGTCTATGATCTTGATGTATGAAGTTCCTATACCTTCACCACACCAAAGTGCCCAAGACCCCTGTCCTTAGGTTCCCGAGCACTCAGGTCACCTCTTTCTGTCTCCATCCTCTCCCCACTGCTTGGGGATCTGAGTTTTGCAGCCCCCAGGCCAAGGGTCTGTCATCGTTCATTAACCTATTAGATTGTTGTTTCTCTCTATATAACAGATGAATGAGATCATCCAGTATTTGTCCTTCTCCCTCTGACTTATTTCACTTAACATATCGTCTAGTTCCATGTAAGTGGCAGTGAACAAGATTTCAGCTTTTCTTAAAGCTACTTTATCCACAGCTACTTTATCCAAATGGAATTTCTATCTCTCTCTGTTTCTCTCTCTCTCCTTTCCTTCCTTCATTCTTTCGTTCCTCCCTCCCTCCCTTCCTTCACTAGGGGAGACGTATTATTTTGCCAGGATTTGACTCTGTTTTGCCCCACTCCCATAGTTGACTAAGTGCCTTAACCTTTGGGTCATCCCTCCATCCCATACGATAGTATTTCAACTTCCTTGCCACTGTGGAGACTGGTATAATCACTGTGGAAAACTGCATTTTCATACTGATGATGTATGAATCATATAAAAAAATGTTCACGAACCACAGAACTCAGTAATCCCTGTATGTCAGAGAAATACATATTTATACACATACACAGAACACATGCACATCAGAGTCAATAAATGTTGTAAGTGGATATGTGGATGTTGTTCTGTGCAGGGAAGAAGCCACTGGAGCACTTTTACATGAACAATTCTGTGAATCAACCATATGTGCACTGACAAAGCAGACAGAGATGGTGGGGTGCCCACTGGAGAAATCCAGTGAAGAATGAATGAATGGTAGCTAACACACAGCAATCTGGATGAAAGCGTCAGTCCCAGAAGACCAGGACGAATCTATTTTTTGACAATTCAAACTCAAGAATAAAACAATAGGGCCACAGAAATGCAGTACAGAAGGCAGAGCACTCTTCACAATGCAGTCAAAGCTGGGTTTGATTCCTGGCACCACATATGGTGCCCTGAGCCTGCCGGGAGGGACCCCTGAGCACAGAGCCAGGAGCAAGCCCTGAGCACTTCTGGGTGTGGTCCAAAACAAACAAAAAGATAAGACAATATATTTGTAGAGTTACAAAAATGAAAAACTCTGAGAATTTTTCGCCCTGTCTTTTTTTGTTTGGGGTCACACCCGGCATTGCTCAGAAGTCTCTCCTGGCTCTGCAGCTCAGGAATCACTCCTGGCCGGTGCTGGGGGCCATATGGGATGCCGGGTTCGATCCGGGCATCCCATGGGCCCCAGCCACGTCAAGGCAAAGCCCTACCCGCTGGGCTATCACTCCGGCCCCACCCTGTCTGTTTGCGGATGGAGCCACGGGCTTTAATGTGAAAGTCTCTTGCAAGGTTGCATTTGGTTTCTGATTTGGGGGCCACACCTGCTGGTGCTCAGGGGTTAGGTTCTGCTCTTAGGGATCATCCCTGGAGGGGCTTGGACGGACCATATATGGTGCTGGGAACTGAACTCGGGTCAATTGTGTGTAAGACAAGAGCCTTCCCTGCTGTACCATTCACCAGCTCCAAGGCTGCTTACCTATTGCCAGATGTTTCTCCCCACCCTCCGCCATGCACCGGTCAACTCCCCACAAACGTTACAAATAGCCTGCTCCTGACCAGAAGCCTTACTGAAAATGCCAATGGTCAGTGAGCACATCTTGAAGGTAGCAGGTGAGCTGTATTGTCACAAAGTAGGCTACAGAAAAGAAGGTGTCTTCCACAAACCATCAGGGAGAGGAAAGACATTTATGACACTGCACTGAAATCAACCCATGATTGATTTCATGGAACCACGGGAGAGCTCAATCATGAAGTCAACCCATGATTGATTTCATGGAACCACGGAGAGCTCAAGTCCTTGGGCTCAAGCTGCGATGGACAGACATGCCATCCTGCGGCTCCCACTGCGTAAGCAAAGGGGAGTTGATAACTGTGCTTGGACCTCAGAGAACAGGGGGCGTCTCACCCATCCTGGTCTGGGTAACAACCCCCAACCCGCTCTCTCTGCCCTTTCGGCTTCCCCATTCCCCAGAGTTGCTGTCCCTACCTCGAGCAGCCTGAACCCTCAAACCTGGCCCCATGCTGGGGATCCCAAGTGCTTTTAGGGGACACCAGACGCCTTTCCTAGAACGCTCCTAGGTGAAACCCAGGATTTGTCCCACTTTGTTTTCTTTGGCTGAGATGTCACCAGAGCTCTAAGGAGGAGCTGACGGCATCACAGCTTCTACAGTTACATGGTCTCCACACACTGCGTGTCCTTCCTTAACGTGCTGCGATTTGTGTGGCAAACTAGGAGGAAAACCTGTTTCCTGGAGCTCCCTCCTGCCTCTCCCTGTGCTGTGGTTCAGCCCCACCCACAGGCATAAGCGAAAGTGAGTTCACTACTCCCTGGAGCCCTGGGCTGTCCCCAACACCATACCATGCACCCGTGCAGGCTGGGAAACTCCTTGAACCTACTTCCCTGCCATACGCAGATCACGCATCTTGGCCCTTCCTGGTTGCAAACCTTCAAAGGTTGCGCCCGCCTGCGGGGTTCCCCCTGATGGATCTCAGCCCTCATTGGGTCCTTGCTGGCTGCTGGAGTTCCACCTAGGAGTTTGAGGGAGCACTGTGGGGTTTCGCAAACCCCCTCTGGTCAGGCACACGGGTTCCATGACTCCACATGGGCTCCATGACCAACCCCTGGGAAACCACCCTGGGCAGATGGGCAAGAGCCAAGGCACTAATCTGGGGAGGTTGGGGCGCCTCCGCCCTGTAACATCAGCCTACCCAGCAGGTGGCCCCCTGCCTCTCCTACCCGTCTCCGGGATCCTGAGCAAGTCTGGGACACTCAGGAGTCCTGAGGACCCTCTCCCCTCCCATGCTCGGTGCTGATTAGGGGCAGCAGGGGACGCCAGGTGAGGCTAATAGTCAGGCCAGCACTGCTTTATGAACGTGTGTGCACCTGCCCACACCCTGAGTGCCCACAATGTGCCATGTGGCCACTTTCCTGCATTGGATCTGAACCCAGGTAGCTGCGACCACTTCAGGAGGAGGCTGGAGGCATCACGACCCACCAGAAAGGTCCCAGTTCTGCCTTCCCAGGCTGGGAACACTGAGGTAGCAAACACTTGTTCTCCCTGAGCCCTGGTTTCTCATCTATGAAGTGAGATAAACCTGACACTCACACAGCACTAGCACACTGAGATGCTCATTGGTGTCGGTCACTGTCCTTGCCACCAGCGTCCCTCCAGCTTCCGGGGAGAGCCTGTGCCCAGGGCTGCAGGAGCTTCCCAAGTGGGATCTACAAAGAGCAGCAGGTGCTCATCGCTAGGGGCTCTGGGACAGCTGGAACCTGCATCAAAGCAGGGGGCCAGGCGCGCCTGTGCTGGGCTCCCTGCTCCAGCCCTCACTATGGACCCCCCAGGGCTACCTAAAGGGAGGGTAGAGACCCTGCCCCTGAGGTGCCCCTGGGTGAGGCTGTAGGGCTAACAACAAGCCCAGGAGTGTGTCTTGGCACTGTGACATGGCATATCCTTTCACACTTACTCCAGCACCTGTGTGTGCCAGGCGCTGGGGCAGGGCAGGCCTGGGGCCAGTTGCAGGCAGACCAGGAGTCCCCTAATACCCTTGTGGAGCTCACACTGGCTGGGAAGGGAACTTGGAAAACCCCGCAGAACGGCTCAGTGACTGGCATGGAGTGAGGGCTGCCCCGGTTACTTCTGGCACAAGTCCTGTCAGTTTCCCTGTGGACAGCGGCCTCACAATTCCTAACTGTGAGGGAAGGCGTTAAGATACCACATCACAGCCCATGTTCCTGCCCACAGGAAGCCACAGTGCCCGGCGGTGACCGACTACCATGTTTCCAGACATAAGTAACACCCACGTAGGGTACGTACCCTCAGCGAGATCGAAGAATTTCGACCTGGGGAACCCTGAACTCGGGGAAGAGAAGGAAAAGCCGAAGTCAAGGCTTGGGCACAAAGCTGGGTGCAAAGGCGTGGTATTGGGAGCACAGGATCAGTCTTACAAAGAAGCACTGCCCAAGTGCTTTTGTGCACTAGCCCCAGGAGGTGGGTAGGGGAGGACACGCTGTTATTCTCCTCCAGATGGAGGACAGTCTTGAAGAGGTTAAGTGCCTCCAGCGCACCCAGTAGACGTGTGTGAGTCTAAGCTGGCCCTCTACCTCCCCGCCCCCAGTCCCCCAGGGACAAAGACCAACAGGGACCCGAAAGCAGGGAGAGATGAGAAAGACCTTTCAGCTGCTGTGTCTTTCCAGAAAACTGCAACCCCTCGAACCTGGATCCATTAGTTCTTAATAATCCCCAAGGGCATCATAACTCTGCTCTTTTACAGATGCGAACTACGGAGCCTCAGAGAGGACAACAGACTGTCTAACTGCATGCACGCTCGCTTAGGGAGAAGCTGGGCAGCAGGCCACATTCACATCCTGGCCAGGACCAATGGCCCAGGCTCCTCAAAGCCCACCCACTATGCTGTAGACTCTGACTGGCCCAGGGGCTCTTTCAGACACCTCACACAAGCAACAGATAGAGGAGGCTATCAGGTGCATGCTTTTAACATGGGATCACACTATGGTAAGTTATAAGCCAACATTTCATTGCTCACTATCGGGATACCAATGGTTCACAAAGTTTGCACAGTTGTTCCTGGCCAAGCATGGTGCAGAGGCTATTAAAGCTCTGCTGACTAAGTCCCAGGACCACCACGGCCCTATTGGTGGGATTGTAGTGGCCACCTTACAGACAGTGAAACCAATGGCCAGGAAAATGAAGAGCATTTTACAGGCAGTATTTGTGGGTGAGTCCTGGCTCAGACCTGGCTGGCTGAGGCTCTGAGCTCTGGGAGCTATGTCAAGACCCCAGGATTCCAAAGGCAATTTGATTAGAAAAAAGAAACTCGGGAAAGTCCCAAGGGGGTGAGTTAGCAGGTCACATGAGCGCCGGAGACCGAGTGCACTTGAGCCGCCCTGTAAAGAAATCCCTCCTTGGAAATCACAGAGGCCAAAGCAGACTCACCAGAGCTGTGGGCAGAGAGGGTGGGGGCTGGTGCTCCTGGGGGGGGGGAGGAATTGGAAGGCTGGGGAACGGACCCCACACCTTGCCCTGGCAAGGTGAGGGGGATCAGAACAGGTGGGGAGGAGGCTAGCGGCCTGCAGGGGCTGGGTCACTCTCCCCCCTCTCCTCACCCTGGACACCTGTCTTCCCACTAAATTTCCTGTCCTAGGTCAGTGTCAGTGGGCAGTGTGGTGCCCCTCCCGAACTGAAATTGAAAGTTCCCTGTGACCCCTCTCGGAGCACCTTGACCAGGCCAATCTCTCAAGCCACCCTGAGAGGCAGGACTCAGGGTCCATAGAGCTGGCGTTGGGCTAGGAGGGGGAGAGAGAGGGAGGCGCCCTGTGCGGGGCCCCCTAAGGGCCCACAGGATGTGCCCTGGGGCTGAGGGGCTCTGCAGCAGCAAGAACCAGCCCACACCCCCAACCCCCTTGCAGCAAAGACCGGTCTCCCCACTCCCCACCACACCAGCCAGAGCAGAGCACCCGGGAGTCAGTCTGCGATCCTGGCAAGGTCAGCAAGCACTAGTGTGAGGGGCTGAGTTAAGACCCTCCTCTCCTGAAGGTCGGGGAATGGGGGGCAGCTTCTTAGAACAGCGGAGTCAAGCCCTGTCCAGCCCTGCTGGTCAAGGTCCCCTTTTAGGATGGGTGTGCCCCGAGGGCGGCGCCTTCCCCTGAGCTGTCTGTCCCCAGTTGCCAGAGGCGCGTGGGGCTGGGACGTGCCCGAGGCGTGCAGCTCCGGGGGCACGGGTCAGAAGGGAGACCCTCGTGGCTGCGGTGTCGGATTTAGGAGCCGGTCAGTTTCTTTAGCGCTTAGAGACCAACGTGGCGCCGGAGGATTTGGTTACGATCCCGAAGGCCTGGGTCTTGCCTGGGCAACGGGATGAAGGAGGGTCCCGTCACCTACTCTGCCCGGCCCCCCATGCACCTAGTCTCCACCCGTGCCACCTCCAACCTGGAAATCCACACTCCAGGAGTCACGTCTCTGTCGCTGGCACGCACCCCCCGGTCCCCTTCCCTCAGGGGGCTTCTCGGTCCCTCGGGAACGGCAGGAGGCGGCGGGCAGCTGGGGAACGGGGTGGCACCCGCACTGGTCTCCCGGAGACTTCTGGCCCCTGGCGGCGGGTCACGCGTTACCTTCCATGGACATGGGCTCCAGGATGCCGAACTGCTTGAGGACGGCGATGAAGAGCAGCACGACCACAGCCATAGCGCACAGTTCCATGCCCTGGATGCCCATGGCGGCCCGGGTGGCGTGGGGCCGGGGCGTGCCCCTCGCCCGCTCGCGGCCCTCGGGAGGCGCGGGGCCAGGTGCAGCCCGCCCGCCGCGCTCACATGCCCCGGGCAGGCGGGGTGTGGCGGCGTGGGGCGGCGAGGCCGGGGCTCAGCGCAGGGGCCGGCCCGGAGCGGGGACGCGGCGCAGTGGCCGAGCCCGAGCGCAACTTTCCGAGTCAGCCGGCAAACTTCGAGGCGCCGCAGCGAGGGAGCCGGGCTCAGGTGGCCGCCCCAGGCCACAGGCACCTCCAGGCCGGGTGCGGGCGCCGCGCCGCTGGCCGCCCCTCTCCAGCCCCGCGGGCGTGGGGGCGCGAAGGGGTCCCTGGCGCTCCCGGCCTCCCCAGCCTCCATCGCGGCTCCCCGCGCGCTCATTGGCCTAGGCGGGGCGACCACCCCGGGGAGGCGTCCCTCCCTCCCCCAGCCCCCGTGCCCGCCCTCGAAGGGGGCGGAGGGAGGCGGCTCCTCCCCCCTCCCTGGGCAGCCCAGGCGCTGGCGCCTCGCCACCGCTTCCCGGGCAGCCCCCGGAGGCTACGCGGGGAGGGTCTCTCGTAGCAGAGAGTGGGCCAGAGAACTGCGGGGATGCGCTCTGAGAGTTGGGGCTCCACGCTCTAGGAGGAGAGGGGGCGAGAGCTTCGCCATCTCCCTTTTTCGCCCGCCGGGAGGAAGAGAGCTGGCGTTCGAGGGATCCAGGTAGCCCTGCGTCCCCGGCGCGTTACCCACAGCCATCAGCCCCTAGCTGGGCGTGAACTTGGCGCTCTAGTAGTCCCCGTTGGAAACGGAGAAGTTGCTATCCGACGTGCTCAGTCTGGAAACTGGCGTGCGCTCGAGCTACAAGAGGGCGCGTGGACACCGAGCTCAAGTTCTGACAGTGCTGCGTGACCTTGGTCGAGCGCTGTCCTGGCAGCCTCCTCCATGAAGAGGGGGCTGGTGCCCGCCTTTCCGGCTGCGGGGGAAGGGCCGGGCGGATGCCAAGAGATCCGCGCGGGCAGGGCACGGGAGTGCTAACTAATTAGTGGGTAGCTTTCTTCCTGCCCAGGGGCCCTGGGTGGGAAAGGAAAAGTGTTCAAAGCAAGGAGAAAGAACAGAGTGAGAAGGGAGCGTGGCAGGGCGGAGCCGGGGATCCTTGGAACCCCCAAACTCCTGTGGTCGGCCACGGCGACTCTCTGCCGCCCCGCCCGCGCGCTGCGCACCGTGGCGTTGGCACCACACTCCAGCCTTGATGGCGGGAAGAGCCAGCTGCAGAGATAAAATCCTCCAGGTTTTTATCCATCCATCCAGATCTTTATAGGTGATGTTCTGCTCGCATGCCTGTGACAGGGCGCTCTGGATGGTCCTAGGACCAGCACAGCAGTAGACTTCAGTTACGTACCCTTGTTTATTCCACGAATACTGAACTGCTTGCAACCCCGCACACGGAGCTTGCTTGGGTGCCCTCTGCACCTCCCAAACCTCTCCAAACCAGACCTGAAGGTTTACTTGTAATCTTTAAAGACTCCCCCCCCCCCGGCCCTCGCCGTGGGGGGACTTCACCATCATTTCCCAGGTGGGGAGTAACCGGTAAATTATAGCAGAGAGGAGAGGAGAGGGGGGGCTGCCCTTGGGGGAGGGACAGCCCAGAGCCACCGGGTTCTGCATTCCAGTTCCTGCCATTCAGTCTGAGGAAACTAAAGGGGAAAGTGGCTGTGGTATTTCTTCCCGCTAGTGCAACTCAGCCTCGCTATTTAACACACTTGGTTAAAAGTCTGAGTTATTGGAGATATTTTTAAAGAACTGTAAATGCACAGCTCTCAATTCCATTTTAGTGGCATGCGGTGAAGCCGTCACTGACCAAAGACAAGAGCTCTGGCAGAGACGCTAACAATTGCTGTTGGTGCACACAAGAAGCTGAAATACTAGCATGTGTAGGAAAACAAAAGGGGCTCCTACAATCTCACTTACCCCTTCAGTGGTGAGCAAAACCTCGCCTGTGTCCTGCCAATGACCACTCATCTTCAGCTCCCTGAGTCCAGTTGTATATAACCTCCCTAAGCCTTGGCTTTCCCCTGAAAACGAGCCTATTAGGTAGGTAAAGGATTCACCACACAAGGTTGGCACCTCTCAGACATGTTCTGGATATGCCCAGGAGTGCAGGGTGACAAATGTGAGACAAGGAGCAAGAGAGAGAGAAAAAGAAAGCCAAGAAATCCACTACAAGGATCCTCTTGAGGCTGGTGCCCACCCTGCTCGCCTGCCTCAGTTTCCCCAGGTGCTCCCTTGCATCTTCCCCATGAAGGCATCAATGGCTGCCCATAAACACTGAACTCTAAATGCCACATCGATCCCTGGCTGTGCAGCGTAAAATATTAACGACGCCTAAGTGGGTAGCGGGGCTGGGAGCAGAATGTCCGCCTGGCATTAGCAGCCCGGGCCGTGGGCCTAATGGATGGAAACTGACTCCCCCACTTGCTCCCCGCTTGGACCTGCCAGCTCTGGGGCCGCCCCAGGTCCACTGAGGTCAGGCTGATGGCCCCCGCATCCTTTCTTCCCCAGCACCTGGAAAGGGAAGCAGGCAAATTAGTTCTCAAACCCCGGAATCCCTGGCACAGGCCTTGCCCTTCTGCGCAGGGATCCTGGCTGGGGCAGCAGGATGCTGAGAGCAGAGAGGAAGACAATGAGGAGAGGATGGGAAGGGGAGTGAACTGTTCTTCCTCTGGTGGTGGGGGCTGGTGGGGGCCCAGGTCAGGGTGAGGCTCTGGCATCAGGTCTTTGTAAAAGCCTCTAGAAGGGGTGGCTTTTATTTGGGGGTGTGTTGGGGCACACGCCAAACAGTCTTGCACCCCAGCCTGAGGTCAATGTTTCCTTCTGACTGGACTGTGGATGGAGCCACTTTAGCGCTGCCTCCAGGAAGCCAACCCTGATTTTGCCAACCCCTGCGCTCACCTTCTTCTGTAAGCCCGCACCACCTCTGCTGCTGGGCCCTGCCATTCCGCTTTGCACCTCTGCTGTCTGCTCAGTTCCGCTAGGTGTTACCCCATGTCCCTTCTTTCTCTCCACAGCAGGTCTCAGCTCTGGCCAAACCTGAGTTCTCTGCCTGCTACCAGTCTGTCCTCCCCCACTCTCCTGTGGCCCCAGGACCTTTGACTCTTGATGGAGGAACTGGGCCAGACTCAGGCGGTCAGAGGGGCCCATTCCCTTCAGAGAGCTCCAAGTTGTTCCTGCCCCACCCTCTGCGAGGGCATCTCCCTTACTCCAGCATGTCTATGGGAAAACCAGACAGTTTCCTTGTCTTTCTCTTATCTCACAAGAATAGGTCAAGGATGCTCAGGACAGAGTCCAGTGGGCATGTGCCCTGCATGTGACCCACAGAGGTTCTACTCCTGATATCCATACCCTCCCTGAGCACTGTCGGGAGCAGCCGCGAGGCGGCCCCAGCAGAGCCAGGCACCAAGAAGCTACCTCATTAGGCCCTTGCACTGACCCACCTGCCTGGTTGGCCCAGAATTTCTAGGGTGGTCCTAGGACCTCCTAAGCATCACTTGGGAACCTCCCTCCCATCCAAAAGGAATCTTCAGGGGCCCGAGCGATAGTCCAGCGGGTAGGGCGTTTGCCTTGCACGCTGGCCCATGCCCGCCCGGGTTCGATCCCCCGCATCCCATGTGGTCCCCGAGCACCGCCAGGAGTAATTCCTGAGTGCAGATCCAGGAGTAAACCCTGATCATTGCCGGTGTGACCCAAAAAAGCAAAAAAAAAAAAAAAAAAAAAAAGGAATCTTCAGGAATGGAATTACACACCCCAAAATAATGCCCATAAATTCTCCCCAGAGTGATCCCAGTGTTCTTCCAATTTCCGTGTCCACAACTTGACCTCTGTGTCTTCCCTTCACCAGGTCTCAGCACAAGTTCTTCACTGGAGCTGCCCCTGGCCCCTCTCCTGCCTGTCTCCCCCAAGCCTGGCCTGGTGCCTCTTAGCCCTCTGGTTCTGCTCCTCAGAGACCCGCCTGGACACACCGTTGTCCCCATCTCCTGACTTCCTGATGTAGGACCCAGCTTCTCTCCTCACTCCACTCTGATCTCTATATCGTCTGCATTCATCCATGAGGGTCATCCAAAGAGGAACATTCAGCCCCGTCCTTCCCTTGATTAAAGTCACCAGCAGTTCTTGACCCAAGTGCTCAGGCACAGAAGACTGGGTAAAGAAGCTATGGTACACAATACAGTGGAATTCTACTGGGCTATAAGAAAGGATGAAATCTTGCAATATGCTGCTATGTGGATGGATCTAGAGGGTATCAGGCTGAGTGGATGGTAAAGGAATATCACTTCAGAAGGAGAGGAACAGACATAGATTTATCTCTTATATGCAGGATATAAAGAAACAAAGTGGGGTGGAGGTGGAGAGATAGTACAGCGGGTAGTGAAATTGCCTTGCATGCAACTGACCCAGATTTGAGCCCTGGCATCCCATATGGTCCCATGAGCAGTTATTCTGGAGTTTACAGTCAGAAGTAACCCTTGAGCATTGTCAGGTATGACCCAAAACAAACAACAAACAAGCAAAACAAAAACAAACAAAAAACAAAGTGAACTACAACAAATGCAAAAAATTCCACAGAAGCTGAGAACTGGTCTTTAGTAAAGCTTACCACAAGGTGGGTTGCAGGGAAGGGTGGATTTGGGTGGAGGGGATACTGGGACAATGGGGGAGGGATATGAGCATATTGGTGGAACATGTGGTGCAGGAATATTTCGTGTAATGAAGTCCTAGTGATGACAATTTTGGTTCAAATTGGTTGTTTGCCTTCTCAACGCTCCCTGGTTTGCTAACAGCACCCCAGATTCCTGTGTGGAGCCCTTCCATTCTGCTACCCTCATGCCAGTGCAAATGGTGGAGAGCAACTGAAAATTAGGCTGAAAATTCTAGGTGTTTGGATGTAGCTGTGCCTGATGATGCTATAATCCCATGTCTTTCAGTTATGTGAGCCAATAAACTCCCCTAGTGTTGCTTAGGCCTACACAAGTTGGGTTGTTGTATGGTTGGTGACTCCAGAGGCGTTAGCTCAGGTCAAGAGATTGTTAGATCATTAGGGTCCTGGGTTCTTTATTTAATAGTAGCATAGGTTCTTTATTACAAAGTAGCAGCCTCTAAGTGTTTGCTTTAATCACAACTTGCTTCCCTCATGATGTAAAGATAGATGCCTAGTTCCAGACATCACATCTTGACACATCTTGACATGACAATATCCTGGGAAAGAAGAAAGGACCACTCACTCATATGTCTATTTTTTATAATAAGAAAGACATTCCTGTTAAGTTTCTCATGAGCAAAAGTAGAACAGGAAGCCAAGAAATAATGCAGCGATAAGAATTATGGTTTCTCTAGTATGATCCTTCCCATAGTCTTCCTTTAGTCTCAGCGTAGCCAGGGTGGTAGTCTTCTGGTAAATTCTAACTGTCCCATGCTGGGTGCAGTGGGTATAAAGAGGAGCTGTGCCCAATCTAGAAAACATAGAAGTCTTCGTAGATGTATAAGTCAGAAGTTATTCAATCAAGGTGACTTCTGTAACTGCCACACCCTCTACCAGTGTTTACTTAGAAGAGAGGTCTCATTAGAATGAACCTTGACTTAAGTAGATTAAGCTGGGAGTGGGCAAAACAACAAAACTCCCAGAATAGCTAAACCTGTCCTCAACAATAAACTCTAAATATCTGCCAGGGCTAGCCACAATGTGTAAAAAGAAGAGGGAGAGACATGCAGAGACAGAGAGAGAGACAGAGAGAGAAAGAGAGGAAATAGTGGTACTTGCTATTGAGGCAGCCTGGGGGTGGAGTGGGAGGGGTGGGGGGTACATTGGTGGTGGAAAAGGGGCACTGGTGGAGGGATATGGGTGCTGGAATACTGTATTACCAAGAACCAATTATGAACACCTTTGTAATTGTATATCTCACGGTGGTATAATAAAAATTAAAAAAAAAAAAAAAAGAATTATGGTTTCTGGGGCCGGAGCGATAGTCCAGCGGGTAGGGCATTTGCCTTGCACGCGACCGGCCTGTGCCGCCCAGGTTCAATCCCGGCATCCCATATGGTCCCCGTGCACCGCCAGGGAGTAATTCCTGAGTGCAGAGCCAGGAGTAACCCCTGAGCATTGCCGGGTGTGACCCAAAAAAGCAAAAAAAAAAAAAAAAAAGAATTATGGTTTCTGGGCCCTGAGGCAATAGTACAGCCAGTAGGGCATTTGCATGTGCCTGACTTGGGTTCAATCTCTGGCATCCCATATGGTCCCCTGAGCGCCGCTAGAGTAATTCCTGGGTGCAGAGCCAGAAGTAACCCTTGAATATGTTTATTATGTTTATTATGTTTAACCATAAACATATGTTTATTATGTTTAACCATAATAAACAAAATAATTATGGTTTCTGAATGTGGAACTGGCTGGAAGATCAGAAACTGACCCTGTCTCTGAGGGTCTTGTTTCTGAGGTCTTGTACTGCTGTAGAAACGACAATCCTAAAATATTAATTAGGGGCCGGAGCGATAGCACAGCGGTAGGGCGTTTGCCTTGCACACAGCCGACCTGGGTTCGATCCCGGCATCCCATATGGTCCTCGAGCACTGCCAGGAGTAATTCCTGAGCGAAGAGCCAGGAGTAACCCCTGAGTATCGCCGGGTGTGACCCAAAAAAGCAATATATATATATATATATATATATATATATATATATATATTAAAAAAAAAGAAACACAATCCTGTGACTAATCAAGTCTTACAATAGCAATAACTTTCTTCTCCTAATCTGCATTGACTGAAAACTTAAACAACTCTATGGTGCCCCAAAAGAAGGAAATGCCCATCACCTACTTCATATGTGAACAAGGAAGGAAGTGAATGATATTTGGATCATGGAGGACCGTGGACAAGGGGCTGATTCCAAAAAGGTGGAACAGAGGCAGCCAACTGAGCTTTATTTTTCTCCTGCTAGGGCAGGCAGCCCAAGAATCCTCATGCAAATCCATGCTTTTCTCTCATGGAGTGGAGAGTTTGGGTCACACTGGCTGTGTTCATGGCTTACCTCTGACTCTGCACTCAGGGATCACTCCTGGTGGGACTCAGGGGAACATATGGGGTGCCAGGGATTGACCCTGGGTTGACTGAGTGTGAAGCAAGCACCTTAATTCTGTACTGTCTCTCAGGGCCCACTCGTGCATTTCCTGGAGTCAGAATTATTTTCATGAACTCAGATCTTGAGTATTATGATGTGTTATCTAAATATATGAAATCTTATTTTGGATGCCAAGCGTGAGAGTTCTGAAAGGAATGGTACTTTAGAAAATGATTTGGTTTTGTTTAGTTCTCAAGATTGAATAGGAAAAATTTTGACAAAAAGTTATGTCTGTATTTCTTCCTACCAGGATTTAATTATTTCTAGGATCCCTCTTCCCTGGGTGCTTCCCATTTTCACCTTAGCACCCTTGGACTATGTGGGGTGTGTGTGTGTGTGACCTATACACAGATACACACAGATGTTCATGGGTGGGCAGGGACTGGAACTACCTGCTGTTCACGAAATTCCTTCAACCCTTCCATGGTGATAGAGGTGTTTCTGAGAGTACAGTTCCAACTCCCAGTATCATCTGGGTAATGTTACTCAGTTCCCTCTGAAGGAGGTGAGCAGGTGAGCAGGGTACCCGTGAGAAGACTTCCTTCCCCAGCCCCACAGCTGGGACCCAAACAGGACTGGACTAGTCTTAACTGTCACAGTGACACAGCTGTAGAGGCGTCAGAGCCACGGGATAGGAGTAGCTGGCCTCTGAGTATCTGTGCAGAGCAGAGGTTCATCAACCTGAGCACTCACCCCAAGAAGAGAGAAATGAGTTTCTCTGTCCTTCAGCTGCTGAGGTTGGGGAGTCTCACTGCAACATCACCTCATCTATCCTGTTGGATATAAATGGGATAGCTCAGGGTCTTCTGGAGCAATGCTCAGGAAAGCGTGAAAGCCCAGCTCATCTATAACTAAAGGAGGAGTCTGGAGTTAAAATCAAATGTCAATAATGGTAGGTTGCTTGCCTTTCATACTGCTGAAATAGATTCAATCCCCAGCACTACCAGAAGTGATCCCTGAGTGCTGAACACAGCTGGGTGTAGTCCAAAAGCCAACAGGAAAAAAAATTAAAGAAAGGGAAGTAGAAAGTATAATTATGAAAATACATTTAAAAGACTGGAAGTATACCTTTAAAATGTCTACACTTATTGGGGCCAAGAATATAGTACAGCGAGCAAGACCTTGCATGTGGCCGACCCAGGTTCAATCCATGGCACTCCATATGGTCCCCGGAGCACTTCCAGGAGTAATATCTGAGTGCAGAGCCAGAAGTAAACCCTAAGCACCTCTGGGTATGGCCCAAAAATTTAAAAAAGGAGAAATAAGCAAATAAAGTTTCTACACCTATTTAAAAACACATTAGTTTGTATAGAACAATAATTAGAACACTGTGATTTGGCTTATAAAATGTAATTATGAATCAAGATAATAGCACACAGGGAGAGAAAAAGTAAAATATAATGGAAGACATTTTCACATTTTACTAGAATTAAATTAATATTATCATTTTAAACTATGATAAAATATAATCTATAATTCATAGAGCAAGTAATTTAAAAAGAAGAGCTTTAAAAGATTAAGTACAGTTAACAAATGGTATGCTAAAATTATGTCTAGAATCAAAGATGGCACTAGAGGAGGAATAGAGAACTAAAAAGAGACAAATATGAGGCCAGACAGATAGTATAGTGGGTTAGGAGCTTTCCTTGCATGTGATCAACCCAGGTTCAATCTCTGGTACCCTATGTGGTCCCCTAACCCCACACTCAGGACTGATTCCTGAGTGTGGAGCCAGAAGTGATCCCTGAGCACAGCTGGGTATGGCCTCAAAGCCAAAAAGAGAAAGAAAAAGAGACAAATAGAAAATAAGTAACAGACATAAGCCCAACAATATTAAAAATTACGGTAAAGTGCATGGACTAAAAATGAATGGAATTGTCCCTCCAAATAGATAAATAAAGATGAATATAAGGAAGTTGGGAACAAAGTTAAAAAAGTTAATAAATATATAATAGGAGGCTCAGAAGCAGGAGAAAAGAGAGAAAAAAGACATAATTTGAAGAAACAATTGCTGGGAAATGTTTGAAACCTGAATGTTTTAAAAATGAAAGTTACTAAACCACAGTTTCAATAAGCTTGATGAAACCCAGAGTAAATACAAAGAAAACCACAGCTAGGTACATCATAGTCAAACTGCTGAAAACCAAAGATAAAACCCAAAAGCCATCCACAGGAAGAAAAAAGACTTTCAGTGCAATCACAATATAAATTATGATAGGCCTGTGATAAACACCGTGGAAGCCAGAATACAATGAGATAACGCTTTATTCAAGGGCTCAAGGAGAGGCCAAAGTGATAACTCGACAAGCCGAGTTCATGCTTGCGCTCTGGGAGACCTAGGTTTGCACTCTGGTACTGCAGGGTCCCCTGAGCACAGCCAAGAGCAGGCCCTAAGCACAGTGTCAGGAGAAGGTCTCAAGCACCCCAAAATAAAAATAAGCAACAAAGGGCTCAAAAGTGCCCTTATGCTTAGGGCACTTAGGGCACTGGCTAACCTACAATTCTATACCCAACAAAAAAGCCTTTCAAAAAGAACATATTAACAAAGTTGAGTAAAGGCCTGGAGAGATAAATGCAGTAGGTAGGGCGCTTGCCTTGCATGTGGCCAATCTGGGTTCGATCTCCAATATCTATGGCCTCTGGAGCCCACTAAGAGTGATCCCTAAGCACAAAGCCAGGAGCAAGTCCTGAGCCCCTGTTGACTGTGGCCCCCAAAACCTAACAAAATATGAGTTAAGCAGAAACTTAGAGTATCAGGGGACACATTCTGCAGGAAGTGCTAGAGATTAAATTTCCCACGTTGGAACCAACATCTGGGACGCCTTTGCTCATCACAGGAATTATGGCTCTTTCAGCATCCTGGGCCAGAACCAGGGCCAAGGGCTATACCAGGCCTTTAGGGAAATTCAAGCTCCTGAATCAAACAGTTCTACCCCAGCCCCCCAGCCTGCTTCTCATGGGGACCTGGAAGGTAAGAGAGGACAGCACCATTTCGCATGTGGACATGACTCCAAGAGTCACTCTGGTAGTGAGTGCCTAGTTTCCTTCTTATCTGAAAATTGCCTTTTGATTCCCAGCCACCTTTTTTTATTCCCTCTGCAACAGGGGGATAAAGGCCTCTCCATGCCCTCATCTCCATATAGGGCATTTCCAAAACCCCACTGGGTCTCAGGGGCTCACGAATGTCTGGTATAGAAAGAGAGGGGCACGAGGGCACCTTGCCCTCAACTGCCTCCTCTTCCTCCTGCCCCTGGCATGGTAGCTAGCTGTGTCCTCTCTTATTTGAAGGACCTCTCATCTCTTCTTCTGCCTTCTGTTTTGGGACTACACCCAGCAATGCTCAGGGACTATTTCTGCCTGACATATGGTTGATCCTGGTGGTGCATGGGGTCCATGTGTTGCTGGGAAGTAAACCCTAGCCTACCGCATGGAAGGCCTGTGCACCAGCCCTTTGAGCTATCATCTGTGGCCCCTCCTCAGCTCTTCTTGTGTCTTTTCTTACTTTTACCCAGTTCCAGTCCTGGGGAACCAAGCAACCCCAACATGTAGGTCCAGCTGTGACTCTCCTCAGGAACTTTATTTCAGACCCTTAGCATTGGTGCAATGTCCGCCATATTGGCTTGCGAGTTTCTTTGGGCACATTTATAGTTCTTGACTGAACTTGGCTTTCCGCATCTCTCTGTGTTGGCAAAACTGGGTAGTTATGAATCAGGAGATCTGAGAATGTGTGAGCTGAGCTATGTTCTTCTTGCCTCCTTGGGATTTCCCCATCTGCAGAGGGGAAGAAACATTTCTTTAACCTTTAGGCAGGCCCCTGCTGATGCCGTGTGGAGAATCTGGCCTGTGAGGGCGCTCTGTCACCAAGGCACTCCATGGACATGTTCCTGGAGGTTGTGTCATTTAAGTTCCCCATGGACCCAAGCCGGGCCCCGTGCAACAACACAGGAAGCAGCATCTGCCCACTTAGAGTCCACTTGTGCTCTTGGCAGATGCCCAGTCACACAGGGTCAGCAATCCTCAGGACTTCGGGCCCTTATGCTAAGTCACATCATTCATGAAGATATCTGGACGTAAGCGTTTATTTCTTTGAACTTGAGCCTAAAGCCCGTGGGTGTGTTGGGGAATTTCCAGCCAGGAATGCCTGGGCTGGTTCCTGGGGCTCTGCCGTTGCCTTTGGCAGCTTGAGTAAGTTTGTGGATTACAAGAGCCAGCATCAACTGGACACTAGTGAACAGCCTTCAAGCCTTAGGGTGTGAGGTGGAGAAGAGCAGAGGGATCCGGGACCAGGAATGGATCATTTGCCTGCCATTAACAGGCTGATGGGAGGCCTTTGTCAGCCCATTTCTCTCTCTGTGCTCATTAAGGCAAGGGGCGTGGGCACTACTATTAATCGTAGCTGCTTCACTGACTGTGTGTGTGCCCGGAGCAGGCACTGTCCCAGGAGTTCACATATGTGCTGTCGTTGATCCCCACAGCATCCCTGCTGATTCCCTGCTTCTCTGCCCCCGTCCTGCCACCTGTCCAGAATCTCTAGGTTCCCTGGCTGTCAGTGCTGAGAAGTCTAGAAATACGTCCGGTTGCTCTATTCTCCTTCATGGGGGAAGGGTCACCCCAGGTGCTGGTGAGGCTATTCGAAAAGGCGTGGGCACAAGGAGGGTCGGGAGCTGGAGCCCTCTGGCCCCCACCCCGAAGGACAAGAGTTTCAGAATCTGCCCTCCACCTAGGGAGCCTGCAGAGCTAGGACAGAGCGGGGCCACAGTCACACCTTTGCCCATTCAACAGATACTTTCCTGCATTTTCCAGTGATGGATGAAGCCTCCACTGGCTCGGGAGCGTTCCAGACAGTAGGACTGTTGTAACGGACTATGACAAAGACCCCAAGGGAGGAATAAGTTGTAGGCGCTCGCTCCATCCTGAACTCCATCCAGAGAAACCAGACCATTTCCTCCCGGAAGTGAAGGGGGAAAGAGAGAGAGAGAGAGAGAGAGAGAGAGAGAGAGAGAGAGAGAGAGAGAGAGAGAGAGAGAGAGAGAGAGAGGAGGGCTTGGGGCCGACAGAGCAGAGAATGGTGGCCCGGAGCAGGGCTGGTGTGGCAGGAGCAGGGCTGATCGTGAGGGCAAAGGAATATCGGCTCTTTTATTTTTTTTCCAACTTTATAATGACCACTTCCTCCCAGCTACATCTTCCCAGTTCCCATTTCACAGGTGAAACAAGTGAGGCCCAGGCCAGGACTGTGGAGTCACACAGTGGCGAGTGCAGACAAGAGCTCAGGTCCCCAATGCCTTGTGCAAGGCTCTGGATTCAAAGCCAGTAGCTTTGGGGTGTCGAGAAGCTGGAGAAGAGCCCACACCGCACCCCCCACCTCGCAGTAGGAGGGAGGGGTTCCCGCTGTTGGGTTGCCGCCGGGCTTCAGAGTGGCAGCACCGATACATGCCCCTACCCAGCGTTCCCTCTTGGGACCTTCCAGCCTCTCCTCCTCACTCTAGAGAATTACCCAAGAAAGAGACCCTGGAGTCCAGGCTTCACATCCTGCAGGAAAAGCAGGTTCTGTCTGGAGGCTCTTTACCGCCAGGAGCAGCAAGGAGAGCCGTAGGGGCTGGAACTCACAGGACAGGAGGATGTCCTTGTACACGCAACCTCACACACTCACACACACAGCCTATTCACCTCTGCCATTTCCCCTGGTCCCTAATACCTGCAAGATAGCCTGGGATACACCATGACTCCCACTGAGGCCCAGGCAGGCCAAATGGCATCCGAAATGTTTCAAGAAGGAAAAAAAAGGCAAAGAAGGTTTGAGAAGTCAGGTCTGACTGATGCCAATGCCAGCATGGATTTGAACCGCCACGTAGACTCCAAGCTGGAGAAGGTCACAAGGATTAGAGAGACAGTACAGTGAGGAGGGGCGCTGGCCTGGCGCACTGCCAACCAGGGCGCCATCCCGGCTCCACATAGGGACCCCAGGAGTGATCCCCTGAGCACTCCTAGATGTGACCCCAACCCACCCCACCCCAAATAAAAACCATAAAAACAGTCAAGGGCGCGACACCGTGACAGCTCGGGTTCCCTCTCCCAGAACTCTAATCCCCAGCGCACACAGCTGAGACACACTGCCCCATGTTTGTGTCTAGAAGACTCAGCAGGTCTCAGGGTCACCAGGCACAATCCCCGTTCTAGCTGTGGGGGCCTGGGAGAGCAGCCCCCCCTCTGCCTAGAGGGGTTCCCCCTTTATCACCTGCACTTGCTTCCTGCACAACTGAGGTGGGCTGAAATGACCCTGTAGAGCTTCCGGTCAGCATTCCCTGCTCTGTCCCTGCTGTCCGCGTCCCCCTCTTGGAGCAGGTGGAGACCGCCCCCCTTCTCCTCCCAGACTCTTCACTTGTTTTCATGTTTGCGGCTCTTTACCTTTTGGTGTCTGTGACCTGAGGGACGTTCTAGACACCACAGTCAAGCTCACTGGTTTGCCTTTTTTAGGGAAATCACTGTGTGATTCCACCCAGCTCTGAAACTGTGTTTAGCAATAAGAGTTTCACTACCCAAATAGTTTATTCTTTTGTATGTGGTGTGTCCTTTCAGAGCTCCGAGAATATTAATTATACATATTCTATTCTGCACTTAAGATCCCTGTTTACCACACCGCTGTTTCATCTGTACTTTTTCTGCTGTTTGCCTTAGCAACGGTGGAGTTTGGTGTTTCTCCAGCAGGCTGCTGAGTTGGTGCCTTCCCCAGCCTATCAAAGAGGGTTGTCATGGGTGGGGAGCGTGCCTTTGTGGGGATGATCCCACAGTGCTCCCTTCAGGTACAGGCTATGACCCAGGGCACTGCTCTTTGCTTGGGTCTGTGTGCCCCTGTGCCCGCAGCTCTGGTCTGGTGCTCACACGTGCACCCTTGTGTCTTGCCTGGGGCCGTGGGTCCTCCTTTGGCATGAACCCACCTCCCTTCTTCTGCCTTTAGAAAATTCCTTATCCTTCCCAGCCTGCTGGAGCGAGTCCCACCTTCCTTCATTCAGTGTGTGTGTGTGTGTGTGCGTGTGCGCGTGTGTATGTGTTTGTGCATGCGTGTGCACGTGTGTGTCGTGTGTGCATGTGTGTCACATGTGTATGTATGCATGCGCATGCATGTGTATGTTGCGTGCATGTGTGTATGTTTGCGTGTGTGTATGTGTTTGTGCGTGCGTGTGCACGCGTGTGTTGTGTGCACGTGTGTCGCATGTGTATGTGTATGGTATGCATGCACGTGCATGTGTGTATGTTGCATGCACGTGTGTGTGTGTGTGTTTGAGGGGGAAGGCTCTCCCCATCAGTATCCAGCTCACTCCGAGCAATCGCTGACCTGGTTGTTGAGCCTGACAGCTCAGGCCTGAGTGTGGCTTCCCCTGCTGGGCTGGCAGCCACCAGGGCAAGGATTAAATGCTGGGCCTGTGCTCACAGGACAGCTTCAGCTCTGAGTCGTGCCCCTGGCACCACTTCGCTCCTTCCCGTCCTCTCTGTCTTTCCCAGGAGCTGCCAGCTTGGCTCCTTGGCCGCGCCACGTAGTTACCAGTGGGGGCTGCTGCCCTGTGGAAATAGTACCCACGGGGGCCCTACCTCCCTGACCCAGCAAGCAGGACCCTGAGCGGAGGGTGCACCCCCAGCTGTCCTCGGTGGTGAGCAGGCTGGTATGTGGTTGGCAGGGATGATCATGGCACTAATCAAGAGGTTTCATAGTGTTCTTTCCTCAGTGCAATGCCAAGGAAGAGTCCCTGAGCTGGGTGCCCCTAAGCTATGCCCACTGGCTGCTGTAGGAACTCCGGGTGAGGTGGACAGTCAGATGGATGAGCCCACATAGACCTACATTCATGTAAAGACTGTTTGAGATCACCAACCTGCTCTTCCCTTTGGCCTGCAGTGGACCCTGGGTGACCACCCCTCTCCAGCCCGAGCCTGACTCTGGTCCCTGCCAGGGCTTCAGAACCTCAGTCTGGCCTCCCTGGTTCCTCGTCCCTCCTTTCTCCACCTGCAGCCGAGCCCGTGAGGGCTGCCCTGACGGAGGCTGGTCAGACAAAGGGACTCAGCAGCCAGGATGCGAATGGCGGGAAGGGAAGCTGGCTGGGCTGAGCTGAGAGAGGCGATGCCAGCAGCACTGTCCTCTAATGGCCTTCTCCAGGAGGCTGCCACGACTGGGTGTCCCTGTCCCTCCACTCCAGACCTGGGGCCATTCAGAGCCTAAAGTCCTGGGAGGATCCCCTGACTCGGTGGCCAGGCCAGGCACCACCTCTAGATCAATACACAAGGGCAGGCTGGAGCCGTCAGCCCAAGCCGGGGTCAGCCAGCGGGAAGTTCATTTTCCGGAACTGGATCTTTCCTTTCTCTGTCCATCACTTTTTTTTTTTTTTTGCTTTTTGGGTCACACCCGCGATGCTCAGGGGTTTCTCCTGGCTCTGCACTCAGGAATTACTCCTGGCGGTGCTCGGGGACCATATGGGATGCCGGGGATCGAACCCTGGCCGGCATGGGCCGCCATGTGCAAGGCAAACGCCGTACCGCTGGGCTATCGCTCCGCCCCTCTCTGTCCATCACTTTGTCTCACTGTGGAGTCATTGCAGATTTTAGGCCAAGTTTTGCTTGGAAAAACAGTGCAATGATAATGAGTCTTTTAAAGGTTGTGAACCATTATCTGGACAGGAGAAACCAGATGTGCCGATTACGTGCCGATTATATGATGAAATATGGTCGTCTCTGCCTCTGTTAAACCTACCCCACGCTCTCCACCTTCCCGTCCCCCATCCCCCAGAATTGCTTGACTAGGCTTATGCTTGGTGCTAGAGGGTCAGGTGAGTCTTTCCTGAGTCACCCCAGCTGGGCTGGAGGAAAGGGGTGTGTAGCTCAGAGAGGTGCTATGGGTGGGCACCATTACACTGAAAATGGGTGGCATACCGGGCAGCTTCTCCCCCTTATGCAGAGAGCCCTAGACAGTGGCTTACAACTCAGCCAGCCAGGAAGCCCCTTGGGGAGGCCCTGCAGCCCGAGACTGTAAATACAATGTTAGCATGCAACTGGGCTCTTGCCCCCTGCAGCCTCAGACCTGGGTGGAGCAGTCTCTGAGGGGAGCATTGCCAGGGGACTGATCAGTGTAGATGTCCCCCATCATCTGAAGACACCCCCCCATCCCTGGGGGAGGGGCAGCTCCCCTTCCTCCGGCTCAGTCCTGCCACACATGACAACCTGCAGCCTGCTGGGGACCCTGGAACCACCAGGCTCAGCCCTTCGGAGAGGTGGTCACTCGCAGCGCAAGAGCCAGGCATTCAGGGAGAGGGGGTGCAGGGAGGACACGAGGAGGACCGCGAAGGGACAAAGGCCCTGAGTTGGCATTTTCGGGTTTGCTTGTGGAGACAATTAGGAGCTGAATTATTAAAGACAAGCGCGAGAAGAGCTGTTTTTAAGAAGCATGAGTAAGCAGGTCTCGCTGGCAGTGCAGGGCCCAAGCAATCAATCCCCATAGAGGCTGAAATACAGACTCGGGTTCTTTGGGACTCTGGGCCCAGCTCCTCCTTAGCATAGGGGCCCTGTCCAACAGGCTCTGTGCCCCAACCTTTCCCTGACAGCAGTAGCACCCCGGGCCTGGGATCCCTAAGCCATGTCACCAAGAGACAAGTCACCTCCTGGACCTTAGGACCGGGCTGGTTGTGCCCACCTCAGCCCATGTGACAGCCTGTGCAGCCTAGGGTGCTGGGCCTGTGGGCTGGGAGCAGGGGCCTGGGCTCACGTCTTAGTCCTGACCCCTGATGGGCTGAACCATCCTCACAGCGACCTGCGGCCTGCACAGGGAGACCCTGGAGCCACCAGATGCAATTGCTGCACGTCAGGAGTGGGGTGATCACAAAGGAGCCTCGTAAGGATTGAGATGTCCAGAGTGGGCGAGGCTCAGCCCTAAGCCGGCAGCCAGAGCTGGGCCCCGCACTCAGTGCTGGGCACCTGAGCATTCTTCTCCTCCTCCCATTCACAGGCCAGCAGACAGAGACTCACGCAGGGGAGAGGTTCATCAACAGCCACACAGCTGGGGGAGACACAGCCAGGACTGAGCCCACCCAGCACCTTTCTGGACCCCTGTGCTGTGACCCAGCGTCTCCTCCTCCTCAGGGGCATGTCTCTTCTGTCCATGACAGTAAAGGTGCCAGGCTCCCAGCCAGCACCCCGCTGACCTGAGGACTGCCAAAGGTCAGAGCACAAAGGGCCCCACTCCCGTCAGCCCTCTGCCAGGGCGAGTGGTGCACCCCATGCTGGGCCACAGGGGCTGGACAGTGTCAGGCCCCGGTCAGCCTCCGAGTCTCTCAGGTCATGGGTGGCGTGTGTGGCTGCAGGAACAGTATAAGGGGTCTCTACATAAGGGTCTGCAAGCCCACATGGCTCCAGACGACACCTGGATCGTGATGGTACGCACACATATGAACACACATGAATCTGCACGGAGGTGCACACCTGCACCCACTTATGCATACAAAGACCCATGTGCTCGCACATATCTGCACACACACACTTGTGTATATTCACATCTGTGCACACACACCTATGTATACACACCTGCATGCACAAACACTGGGTACACACACCCAAGTACATACAGGTCTGTGCACACACCTGTGTCTACACACATCTATGCACAAATGGCTGTATATACACCTGTGTATATTCACACCCGTACCCACACAGACCTGCACACACACACCTCTACACATACACACCATCACACTCCATGTACACACATCTGTGTTCACACACACCTCTGCACATACACACCATCACACTCCATGTACACACATCTGTGTTCACACACACCTCTGCACATACACACCATCACACTCCATGTACACACATCTGTGTTCACACACACCTCTGCACATACACACCATCACACTCCATGTACACACATCTGTGTTCACACACACCTCTGCACATACACACCATCACACTCCATGTACACACATCTGTGTTCACACACACCTCTGCACATACACACCATCACACTCCATGTACACACATCTGTGTTCCACACACACCTCTGCACATACGCACCATCACACTCCATGTATACACATCTGTGTTCACACACACCCCTCTGCACATACACACCTTCACATACACACCTGCATACACACACCCCTCTGCATATACACACCTGCACACACCCTCTGCACATACACACCTGTGCACACACACCCCTCTGCACATACACACATCACACTCCATGTACACACATCTGTGTTCACACACCCCTCTGCACATACACACCTGTGCACACACATACCTCTGCACATACACACCGCCATGCACACAGGTAAGCCAACACACAGTGGCTGCTGCCTCCCACAGCCTCACCTCAGCCATGTCTCTCGGGGACAAGAGAGAGCAAATGCCCTCTCACCCCAAGCACCCCACCATATAGGTGCTGGGGCAGCCCCCTTCACCTGTTTCCCTCAGGACCCTCAGTTGGGGATCCTGAGGCCAAGGGGGCCGTGTGGGGGCACTGTCGAGGGAATTCCCAGCCTCAGTCTCCTCAGTTGAGCCACAAGACCTGAGCAGATCGAGAGGAAGGAAGGCCGGCCTGCAGGGAGGATTGAGTTTGTTCCTGATCCACTTTTGTGGACACAATAAGCTCAGGGGAACAGGAGATTTTGTGATCCTCATGGGGTGAAGAACAAACACCCCAGAGCCTCATTTCTTTGCCCCATTCTGGTTTGTCCAGCAGGCTGGCAGCAGCTGTGTCTTGGGGAGGAGGAGGAGGAGCAGGCACCCAAGCTCTGGGTAGAGGCTGGGGAGTCTCTATGTGCTCCTGCATGCAGCTGGTGCTGGATGGACAGATGGCTGGACAGACCCCCACTCTGTGACTCAGGCCCCCACAGGTGTGGGTGCTGGTGATGTCACGAGCGGGATCAGCATGAGGCTTGCTGTGGGCGTGGCCCCGTGCATGCCGTTTCGGAGCACCCACCCGCCCACTCCAGCTCCATCTCACCAAGATCGCCCCTATTCTGGCCACAGCAGGAGCTTAACTTCACACACTGTGGGGGTGAATACAATCAGGCCCCTGTCCAGGTCAGCTGTGTGTGGGCAGGGGGACACCAGGCCCCCCTAAAGGCAGTGGGGTCAGGGGCAGCACTGAGCCGTGACGCCTAGTGGGTAGAGCCGGGTTGACAGCTGCACGGGCAACGGGCCTCACAGAGTCCACCCTGCCCTTACAACTGACTCTGCGTGGAAAGCTCCAGCCTGGGAAGCCGAATCTGACTAGAACCCAAAGAGACAGCTGTCTTTGAAGGCCATTTGATCCGCCCTCGGGTCGGAGCCAGCACTGGGGGTGAGACATACCCAGTCCTCTGAAGAGGTGACATTTGAACTGGGGCTTGAAGCCCGACCCTCTTGCAGGTGCTCTGGGAGGGAAGGCAGCGGCCGCTGACATCCTGCCAAGGAAGAGCAGGGCCGCGGGGTAGCTCCCACGGGGCACTGAATTTATTCGAGGTTTCAGGGAAACCACGGAAGGTTTGGGCAGGAGATTTAAGTTTGCAGACAACTGTGGGGGGCTGGCTGAGCAGAAAGGCGGGGGCCGGAGGGGGGGGGGGCCGGGGAGGCGTGGTCAGGTGGGCGTGGCCTGGGGTGGAGGCATGTGGGCGGGGCCAGGGAGGCGGAGGGGCCTGGTGCAGGGTCCTAGAGGCGGGGCCGGTCGTGACCCGAGAGAAGGGGCAGAGCAAAAGAAACTGGACCTAGAGCCTCTTGTACCTCCCACCAGCACTCTCAGGCTGCAGAGTGGCAGCTGAGTGTACCGGCCTGGGTGGGGTAGGGGGCTCTGATGGGAGACAGGGTGTGCCCTCCCAAAGCCCCCCCACCTTTACACTCCCTGTCCCTAGGCACCAAGCCAGGATCCATGCTCCTCTCAGTACAGCTCTGTTTCTGGGACGGGGGCGATAAGCTTCTGGGCCTCTCCGCACTGCACACCCCGGGCCACGGACCCACACGGTCACTGCTGGTACTCATGCCCAGGGCCCAAGGTTTCTGCACTGCTGCCCCTGATAATCTAGCTTCACAGCACCGCAGGACTCCGCTTCCTGCTGGGCCGGCCAGGTCTCTACTTCCTGTGACCGCCTCGGTTTGCTCTTGGGCTCCCTCCCAGCCTTGTGCAGGACCGGTCACTGCCAACTCCAGCCCCAGGATTTTGGTCCTGGCCCAGGCCCAGGTCCTCAGCTTGCCCTTCTCTGGGCACCTCGCTCTGAAGGCAGGCAGGGGAGCATTTCCTCCGTTGAGCCCAGCCAGGTCCCTGGAATCTGGGTCTCACCCCTCCCTGGGCCCCTTGAGCCCTGAGCGCAGCCTCTTTCACCCAAGTCTGCTTATAAATGTCATCTTTTATCTTGCAATGCCAATAGCACTGGAGTTTTTCAAACCTAAGTACGAACACTGAGGAGAGATAGTACATGGGTTGAGGTGGTTCCCCTGCATGCAACTGACCCTGGCACTGTATATATGGTGCCCAGGCACGAAATCCAGAAAACAGCAACAGCAGCAACAAAAATCCCTCTGCTGCCTCCAGCCTGATGTCAACGGCAACGAAGACGTGAACCTCGAAGGGAAAACATTCAGCTCACCTGCTCAGCCCTGTCTCTCCTGGTTGTACCCCTCATTCCCAGGGGGGCCCACATGGATCTGCAGACCAGTGTTGAATCGATCCATATTAGATCAGGATAATCCTTTCCCACTAGCCCCTGCCTGCGTGTGGACATGGCCACTGTTCAAGCTTTTTCTTCATCCACAGCTGTATGACAATGAAACCAACTCCAGACTTCACCCCAGCCTCCGAGGGCCTCCAGCGGTGACCTAGAAGGAAGAGCAGCCGCCCCAAGGCCCACACGCATCCCTGGTGACTAGGCGAGGCACTTCACTGGGGGCAAAGGGATCCCTGAGTTAACCCTGTCCTGGCTTAACTCAGGGCGCCAGCACCCACAGGAAGCTAGGGTGGCAGCTTCCTGTGAATGTCAGATCCCATGTATCAAGCTAAAGGGATGGAGAAGCAGGGGAGAGGTACGAGTAAGGATTCTCTGTTGGGTGTGGGCACCTGAAAGTGATCGGGAGCTACTCTCAGCTCTGTGCTCCAGGATCACTCCTGGTTCTGTGTGGGGGGGGGGGGGGGAGGGGCGGGACCACATGCGATGCTGGGCATGGAACCAGGATTGGAAGCGAGTAAATGTCTGAGCCCCTGTAGTAGGATTCTTGTTGGACAATGCAGAGCTGTTGAATTAAGATGAAAATGGTCAGAGCTAAACATCGTATGATCTCATTTAGACAGGATATAGAGCAGCACAGCAGAAAGCAGACAAAAATCAGACAAACCCTCGGGCTCAGACTGCAGAACTGGGGAATGGAGGGAACTTTGTGGTGACACACTCTACCCCTACAACGCATAGACTTGCGTCCTGTTTCTCAAAAAAAAAAAAGGGGAAACAGAGTGGCAGATGCGTTGGTCCCTGCTGCCCTCTAGTGGGCATATGAGGACATGCCTACCACGAACCCTTTTGCAAGAAAATGGACAAGGGGGGAGGGCGCCAGGAAGACGCCAGGGGGCACCCAGGCACCTGGGAACTTCTTCCTCCGAGCACCATGGCTCTATCACCAAGCCTACTCCCTAGTATCCCAGGCACGACACAAAGACATTTCTCCCACCTGCTCAGAGCACCAGTAAACTATTCTCGTTTTCTCTTCCTACTACCGCTAAATCGTTCCAATCCCCTACACCCCACCGAGCAGGGCCCCTCCACCACACACACCAGCTCTGGGTAGGGTCCCTCACAGGATGGTGATGATGGGACCCCAGGAGTCCCTTTGCCTAGGCATTTGGCTCCCAAATACTTTTCAAGGGGCTCTTGTCAGAGACCCTCCCTGGTGACTCTCCCTTAACCCCAGCCCATGGTCTCTGCTGCCCTGCCCTCTGGAGGCAGGTAATGGAGGAGGCTGGAGGGTGGGGCCCCAGGGAATGGCAGAGACCAGTAGCCCATCCTCTCTCTCTGCTGGAGCCTCTGCTAAGGCTAAGGGAACGCCCCAAGCTGTACAAGGTCCAAGCTTTGAGCTCACCCTCCCTTAGCAAGGCCCTCAGAGAGTCTGGGCGTGGCTCTGGGGGAAGGAAGGTCATGGCCTCTCTGCTGTGAAAAGAGAAAAGAGCATCCACAGAGAAGCCAGAGGAGCAGGTGTAGAAGCTGTGGCTCTAGAGGCACCTTTATCCTGGGGTCCAGGAGCTACGGAACATCCCCCAGATTCCCCAGACACTGTGCCAAGGAAAACTGTGTGTGTGGGGGGGGGTGGGGGTGGACCACAGGATTCATAGCTCCCTTTACCTTGGAATTTATGTGCGTTGGCTCTGATTTCACAGACAAGGAAACTAAAGCCCAAAAGGGGAAAAGCTCCCACTGGGGTCACACAGCCAGTCCCCAGGAGTCCTAGTCAGGCCTCAGAAGACAACAGGGAGCCAACACCCGAGTGCTTTACAGACACCAGTAGAATTATATCTTTTCGATGGGTGAGCTTTGGAGGCAAAGGAACTTACCCAAAGGCTCAGAGCACCGCCAAATAAAGAGAAAAAGAAAAGAGCTACAGTGAGGTTCTGGTTGGAGAAGGCAAAGGCATGTCAGAGGTGAGAGGGTTTCCTGTGCACCTTCTCAATGCCTCAGGTTCTTTTTGTTTATTTGTTTTTGGGTCATACCCAGCAGTGCTCAGGACTTACTTCCCGCTCTGTGCTCAAGGATCACTCCTGGCAGTGCTTGACCAAGCCCAGGTTGGTCTCTTGCAAGGAAAGTGCGCAACCTGCTGTACTCTTTCTCTGGTCCATATAGCTCCTATTCATGTGATCATGTCCCAGACAAGGAAAGAGGTTGAACAGAGTTAGGTGCTCTTAAAGCACAGAAGCAAGAAGGCCACGATGGGGCTGGGGTGGTTCTCATGATTTCATATACCCCACAGTAGGTCAAAACCCAAGCCAGCACCAAAGCATTAAAATCTGAGAAAATGAAACTGATGAGCTGGTCCCAGCCAGCCAGCCAGGCTGCCTAAATAAGGCAAGTGCTCCAGTGATGCTATTAAGCGATTTCTTTGTGTCTCTTGGTCTCTATAAAACCCCTCCCCTAGCACTTGTCCAAGGAGGGCTCCTGACCATCTTTGGTCTGACCAGCCTGCGGTCAGTCCCGTCAGAGCAAGGGAATCCTTGCTCTGTAGCCGCCCTTTCTCCTCGGAACCTGGCCTAGCTCCCACTCACTGCCAGCAGGCCACTGCCTAGTGGATTTTTAGTTTTGTGTCTTGGGGGGGTCTTTCCCTGAACCCCAAAGTCTCAGGGGGCCAGGGGGCACTCCTGTGATACTTAGCTAACCAGGCCGGTGATTCTGTGTGAAGGTCCAAGGCCGTGGTGCTATTTGGCCCTGTATGTCAGGGACCTCCAGGGACACTGCAGCAGTCCGGGGGACCAGCGCTGTACCCTGTGATGCTTGGGGAGCACGGGATCGAATCTGGGCCAAGTGTGTGCCAGAAGTGTGCCCTCACCACTGTACTATCTCCCATCCCAGCCTGACCTGAATTGTTGTTTGCTCAATAAGCTCTTGGAAATGTTAACTGCCTTGGTTTACCTCTGAGCAGCTCCAAGCTGCAGAAAGACTCTGTTTAAAGAGAGATTCTGTTTAAATACTGTGGAAATAAAGCCCAGAACATGGGGTGACCTTTTGGGTCCAGCAGGGGTGTCTAACGCTTCAGGGGCACAGAGCAAAGCTGTCCAATGGATCGGGAGCAGCTGAGCTCTGCTCACGCAGCGTAGCTGGAAGCAACGGTGATTGCTGTCCTCGCTGGCAGAGAAGAGACCCCAGCGAGGACGCCCCTGCCTGCCAATTCCCTCATTTCCTCTCCCTCCACACCCGCCTCGGCTCCCTCCTCACCCCCCTTTCTCCACAGTCAGAGACTGTGACTGTCTCACTCAGGACTCCAGTGGAACCTTGACACACACTCACTATTTGCAGAGCAATATTTTTAACACATCCAGAATGAAGTTGTGATTCTCTGAGCCGGCTTGGCCCAGCTTTGTAACTGTGGGGCTCTGCTGTCTCCGGGGGCAGTCTGAACCCCTTCCCTGTTTCAAAGTGTTGGGGGTATAAAAGGGTGGGGAGCAGATAAGAGAAATAAATACTCAAGATTTTTCTAATCTTTTTTTTTACTAGCCAATGAGTTATCTAAAATTTTAAGCTGCCATCACAGAATGCCATTGATCTATGTGAACGTATTATTTTGTCAAAGAGTAAACATAAGTCCAAAAGGTTGCCAAGTAGCTAACCTGAACTAATCACTAGTAGATATACTCCAGAAGGAGCAAAACAAAATCAGAGGAGACGGTGCCTCAGAGCCCAGAGCAGAAAAGGAAACCAAAGAAGGCTGAGGAATCTGAGCAGCTCTGAGCATTATTACCCCAAACCAGTTTCCCACAGGGTCCCAACCGTGATGCTGGTGAAGGGAGGGTGAGATGAGTCCTGTGAAGGCTCGGGGAAGCCACTGACACGGATGCACTCCGGCTCTGCGCGGCCCAGTGAGAAGGGGTCGTCTTAAGGTAAGCCCCTGGGACCCCTGGCGGTGGCCCCCTGGCGGTCCACCCGCCTTGACAGCGTTAGGAGACGCAGAGCTGGGTGCAGGCGCCGTGACCTAGTTAGACTATCCTTGCGCAGTGATGCTTCTGCACAGAGCTCTCCAGCCCTGACCTGTGCGCAGCCAGGGAGAGAAGCAGAGAGGGATGGAAGAGCATGGGCTGTGGCCCGGGACCACAGGCGGTCCCCCACACACCTGGGGATGGTGGAGCTCCACTCCTGCAGGAGGACTGGATTGAATCACTAAGATTTGTCAAGTGGGTGAGCGAGTGTCTTCAATGGTGTTGGGAAGGAGGGTGGGGAAGAAGGCAGAGGCTGAGAGTTTTGTGCTCAGCTCTGAGAGCCTGGACGCCATGGGCCTGCCAGGCTCCATCACTGTGCCACCTCTGCGAAGGCTTAGCTCAACGGGTCCTGCAGTGTCAGCATCTACCATGCCAGTGCTGCCACCAACATGACCGAGGCTTCGAGGCCAGGAGAAGGGGCCAGGTGACTGTCTGGCCCCCTCTGTCGAGTCCTCCAAGCTCTGCCAAGCCCAGACAAATACAGATTTTGCATTTACAGATCATAGACTGTATTTCAATGGGAGGAACCTCTGCTTTGTTGTTTATTTGGGTTCTTTGTTTTGGGGGCCACACCTGGTGATGCTCAGGGCTCAGTCCTGGCTCTGTGCTCAGGGATCACGCCTGGTGGGGCTCGGGGGATCATATGGAGTGCGGGGGATCAAAGCTCGGGTAACCCACATGCAAGGCAAGCACTGTACGTGCATAGAAGGCCCTGAGCACCCCTACTTTAAAAACGATACTGCCAGCATCATGAAAACTGAGAAAGCCTTTGTGACAGGATTCCACTGCCTGCTTCTCGGTCCTGAGTATTTCAGGGCTGGAGGGCCGTGAGAGAGGAGAGCAGTGTAGAAGAGGCTTCTTGTGCCAACCTATTCACTATTTGAATATTGCCTATCATGTTCATTCACTGAGTCTGAGATGATTTAGGTGGCCCACTCAAGTACAGTGTTTTCCAAAGTGAGTGTTCATTCCCTTGGCAGGCATTTACACTCCCAGGCCCTGCAAAGAGCCTTAGGACAATTCCATGAGGATGACAGGCCACACTCTGGTAAATGGGGCCATGGCACAAGACTAAGAGGGGAATGAGTAGGACAGGGGGCCCACAGGAAGGGAAGAGGCTGAGAACCGCTGGGATGAGAGGGAGTCTGGCCTCTCTGGCCAGGGTGAAGGCCAGGTTCTCCGCCCAGGCCCTGCAGCCTCGGCACCCTGCCCCTGCAGCTAGGATCATCTTTGTTCGGGGTGCAGCTCCGACTCTGTACTCAGGGTCCTCATTCCATATGGTGCAGGGGATGGAAGCTGGGCTTTCTGTTCGCCAAACCCATGCCCTAACCTGCGAGCTGCCTCCCGCCCAAAGCAGCCTTTCGTTTTAAACGAAGTGCAGGTCCCTGCAGACTGAGAGCCAGGCGGGCTGCCGCCGCCTTTTAACCCACTTCCTTTGCCTCCCCAGAGCAGGAGAGGATGCACGGGCAGCTGGGACTCTGCGGCCTGGGCTCAGCTTGCAGGAATGTGATGCTCCTGATATCAGGTGCTCCTGCCAAAGGCAGCTCCAGGCCCCTCTCCTGGACCTGGTCCCTCAGGGCCCAGCCTCTCTCTGGGTCTTAGAGCACCTTAGCGGGGGCTGGGGGTACAGGGGGTGAGGGAGACCCGAGTCTGGTCTGCTGTGGAGTGACTCCCACACAGCTTGTTCCGGCTGGGGGTCCCCAGTGCCTACTAAGTTGGGTTCTGCTTTGCTGCATGAGGCTTCCCACTTCCCTCCCTCCCCCACTGCAGTCCTTGAGGGGATAAAGAGGTGCCCCCTGAGGTATGTGGCGATGATAAGGCAGCAGGCACCAAGGGGCGGGCTGGATGTGAATCTGTGCACCTGAGAAGGAAGCCCTCCCCCTCCGTGGCTTAGCACTCACCCTGGGGACAGGCTGGGGTCCAGACAGGGGTCCCTCCCTTCCTCCCCACCCTGCCTCATTTGGACAGACAGTACTGAGCCTCTCACCTCGAGCCAGGTTCCCTGAGATGAAGCGGAAGAAGAAGCTGATGACATCACCCAGGTGCTTCTTGCAGCCATGTTGGCAATCTCGCAGCCTCAGTGCTGGCCCCTGTGCCCACCTCGGGGGCTCGCCACGCCCGACATCCCGGGGTCCTGCTTCTGCCTGCTCAGTGCTCAGGGTGCAAGGCCCTTTGGACCTTCCTTCTAGAAGCCTCTCTCCTCCGGTTAGCTGCAGTCTGAGCCTCTCCGCCTCTCCGTGGCTCTGGTCTTTTCCACTCTGCTCCTGTTCCACCCCTGACCTCAGGCTCCGAGTTGCCCAACACTGGTGGGGGGTCCTTCCAGCAGCCCCTCCTCCTACCTCAGGCCAAGCCTTCCTTGGTGCTGGCTCTGGCTCACCCACAGCTGCAGTTCCTGGACTCTCTCCCGTGCTCCAGCCCCCAGAGGAGGCAGCGCTGGTGTCATTGCCACTGAAGGTGTCACCTCACAGCCCAGCCCCGGCCTCCTCACAGCCTGTCCCCACCCACCTCCTGTTGGGGGGTGCAGGCCCTGGCAACACAGTTGGGATTGGTGGGCCCTTGACCTTTGACCTCTGATCTCTTACCCCTGTTCACAGACTGGAGGGTGGGACATGAGAAGGGAGTTCCCCTTGATGAGGAGAAAGAGGGAACACCAAAGGAAGGAGTGGGTGGGGATTAACTGATCTGGATTAGCCCCTTCCCCAAAAAAAGTTTTTTTTGGGGGCCAGAACGATAGCCCAGCGGGTAGGGCGTTTGCCTTGCACGCGGCCGGCCTATGCCGGTCCGGGTTTGATTCCCGGCATCCCATATGGTCTCCCGAGCACCACTAGGAGTAACTCCTGAGTGCAGAGTCAGGAGTAACCCCTGAGCATTGCCGGGTGTGACCCAAAAAGCAAAAAAAAAATTTGTTTTTTGGGTCACACCTGGCAATGCTCAGGGGTTACTCCTGGCTCTGCACTCTGGAATTGCTCCTGGCAGTGGTGGTCGGGGGTCGGGGACCATATGGGATGATGGGGATGAAATCTGGGTGGCCGTGTGCAAGGCAAGTGCCCTACCTGCTGTGCTATTGCTCCGGTCCCTCCCAGGGCATTTACTGAGGCTGTTTGCCTACATCTTTGGTATCAGTCATCAGAACAGCAGCCTCTGGTCCAGGTTGCAGAGAATAGCATTTTAGTGTTCAGGCTCTTCTGCTTTGACACCCACAGAATTCAGGTTTTATTTTTAGTGAAAATATGCTCAGTTTAAAACAAATTAACAATAACAACAACAACAACAACAACAACAACAACAAAGTCTTCCTACTTTCTTTGCAGTAAAGATGGCTCAGTTCTGGCCAGTGACGGGGGAACCCGGGGGGGGGGGGGGTGGGGGGGGGGGGGGGAGGGGGCCGGGGGGGACCCGGGGACCCAGACAGCCCCCCGGGGAACGGGAGGGGAGGGGGGGGGAAGAGGGAGAAGGGGGGGGGGGGGGGAAAGAAATGCAGGCACAAATCTTCCAGAGATTTCTGTAACCGAGTTGCTTTTTTTTTTTCTCTCTTTTGGGTCACACCCAGCAATGCTCAGGGGTTACTCCTGGCTCTGCACTCAGGAATTACTCCTGGCAGTGCTCGGAGGACCATATGGGATGCCGGGGATCGAACCCGGGTTGGCCTCGAGGCAAGGCAACCCTCCCTGCTGTGCTATCGCTCTGGCCCCATCGAGTTGCTTTTCTGATGCAGGAGTTACCTCTAGCCCCTTCTACTCATTTCTCCTTCCTCTTGCCATGAATGAAGCCACAATGGCTGGAGCCAAAGCAACCACCTTGCAAACGCGAGGAAAAGGACAAAGAACTAAAAGCCTTGACTCTGACATGCTCAAGTGGCTAAATTCGTGCCAGCCCCTGCCCAGCTGAGATTTCTCTGCAAGCAGACAAGCATATGTGTGCCTGAGCCACGCGGCTGTTCCTGGGGCTGTCTGTTACACGCAGGCGCAGTGCCTAGTGGGAACATGTCCTCCCGGAGTGAGAGACGCAGTGACACCTTGCCCTGTCCGGACAAGAGGCTGCAGCACTGTCAGACCTGCTGGGTCCCACAGCCAGGGATGTTGCTCCAATTTCCCTGATACCTGGAATGCCTAAACAGATCCAGGCTCTGTGCCAGGGGCTCTGCCCTCTGTGCCTGATGTTCAACATGTCCAGTGACACCCGGTGTCTGCGGCTACTCACAAGGTTCTGCAGGACCCACTCTGGCCCTGATGGGAGAACCTGGTGCCCGTTGGGTTTGAAGCAGCAGAGCCATGCTTCGACGAAGATCTCTTTAGATGCTCAGCCAGTGGCACCGTTTTGGAGCCTCATGGAAGTGAATGGCCTGAGCACAGGATTGGGGGGCACAAGGTCGAGGTTGACCCTCTCAAGAATGAGTATCAGGCCCTGCCTGGGCCCTGGGCTTGGGTGACACTGGGGTTCCGTGAGGGTGCGTGGGATTGGCTTCTGCTCCCAGCTGTCACAGAACTCTTCACTCTGACCAGCTTCTGCTGGGTGGAAAAACCCCATCAAGGGCAGCGTCTTGGCCGCCTGCCCAGACACGCTGCCCAGGACACTGCACCGAGCACTACTGAAAGGCCCCAATTGTCCCCTGAGCCCAGAACCCTGGCGCCTCCCAGAGGAGCAGAGACACCTCATCGGGGGCACCACTCAGCATTTCCCAGGCACACGGAGGCTAGGTGTGGCCACACCCATAACATGACAGTGTCCACCAGGGAGTTTGGGTGAGGAGACAAGCATGCGGGTGTGGGGGTGCTTCCTCCACAGACCTCAAAACTGCCATGTCCCCCAGCTTTCAGGCAAAGGCACGAGAACACATCAGGTGGCTTCTGACCCAGCCAGGCAAGCAGCTCTGGGCCAGGGAGCCCTCAGTATGTGTGAACGCACAGGTGCCACTACGTGTGTGATTGCCCACAGTGCGTGTCATGGGGCCCCTGAGTGTGTGCCACCCACAGTGTGTGTCTCACGGGCCCCGAGTATGTGTCACCCACAGTGTGTCCCGCAGGACGTGCCTGTGTGACCCCCGTATGTTGGTGTGTGGGAACTGCAGGTCACCTCTGCCTTCTGCCCATGAGTCACACCTGGCCCAGCAAACCCTGTCATCACGGCAGCCAGTCCTGCAGGAGCCCCAGAGTGCTTGGGAGGAGCTGGGGCCCAGGCCTGGGTGAGAGGAAGGGGTCTAGCCAGGGGCCGCTGCTTCCCAGGTCCCCGTGTCACCCCATCTTCTGCCGCCCTGCAGGTGGGTGAGCCCCTCAGCGCAGGGGTTGAGGGGTGCGAAGGAGTTGCCAAGGCTGCTGGGTGCAGGGGTCAGCCCCGCCAGACCAGAAGCAAGGGGACCCCTATGAGGCCTAGGCCCTGCTTCCCTTTTGGTGGGTTCCGCTGTGAGTGACCAGCACTCTGCCGGGAAGCAGATCTAGATGGAACAGCAGCTCCCGGAACCCGGCCCAGACCGCTGCTCCCCAGAACCCGGCCCAGACCGCTGCTCCCCAGAACCCGGCCCAGACAGCTGCTCCCCAGAACCCGGCCCAGACCGCTGCTCCCCAGAACCCGGCCCAGACCGCTGCTCCCCAGAACCAGGCCCCGAGCAGCTGCTCCCCAGAACCTGGCCCAGAGCAGCTGCTCCCCAGAACTCGGCCCACAGCAGCTGCTTCCCAGAACCAGGCCCAGACAGCTGCTTCCCAGAACCCGGCCCAGAGCAGCTGCTCCCTTAGAACCTGGCCCAGAGCAGCTGCTCCCCAGAACCAGGCCAAGAGCAGCTGCTCCCCAGAACCAGGCCCAGACAGCTGCTCCCCAGAACCTGGCCCAGACAGCTGCTCCCCAGAACCCGGCCCAGAGCAGCTGTGCCCGCGGCTCTCCCTGAGGCCCTCTGTAGCAGTCCCCGCCTACCTGAGCCCTGTGGGGCGGCGCTGGACAGGATCCACTTGACCAGGCAGCAGCGCAGCAGGGCCTGGCGTGTGAGCCTCGGCCTCTGCCACTTGACCCCGTCCTTCTTGCTGAGAGCGTTGCGGCCCGGCTCGCCCAGGAGGCTGCCATCAGACAGCTTCATCACCACCTGCAGGGGACAGACCAGCCCTGAGTCCCGGGCAGCTCTCCTCCCCCAGAGTGAGTGCCGGCCCAAGTCCTGGCCAGGGAAGACCCAGCCTCTCTCTGGCCTCTCTCAGCTGCACCCCCAGTCTCTCACGTGGCAGGAAGCAGCCAGAAGTGCCCAGGAGGAGGACCAGGTCACTCTGGGCTTCTCTGCACCCACCCCCTGAGACCAGCCTGCTCTGCACGGCCCATCCTTGTGGGCCCGGCCTTCCTGGGTGCCCTGGCCCACACCGATGAACACCAGGGGGAACAGCATCTACTGCTTCCCCACTCTGCACCCTGATGGGGGCTGATTGGAGCCTAAACATTACCCTAACATCTCCTGGTGTCACAGCTGCACCCCTCCCCAGCCTTAGGCCCAAAGGAACAGCTGAGCCCAACAGGCTCAAGCAGCCAAGTGGGGCGCCCCCACCCCACTAGCTGTACACCTGCCTTCTTGTTGTACCTCGAGACAAGCCAAGGCTGGGGGCACTGTCCTAGCCCCCAGATGCCAAGCAAAGAGCCTCCCACAGTCAGCGTGTGGTCCTGCTGCCTGGATTCTCAACTGCTTAGAGCTCTGGGCTCAAGGTCAGGTGAGAGGGAGCTCCACTGTCCCAATGCCGAGCTGCTTGAATGGGGTGCAGGGGGGACAAGCATTCAGGCTCCTTCCTGAGCTGGGGACTAAGAAAATCCCAGAAATGTCCCTGAGTGTGGAGGCCGTGGGGGACTTAATGAGGGGCAGCTGCTTATGACACCCTGCAGCCCCAGGGAGGCGGAGAAGCTCCAGCGCTAGACGGACCCCTATGTGCCTGCTGGCACCTGCCCAGCTTCCGGTCAGTGGCCACCCAGAGGGACCCAAATCTCTCCTCCTCATCCCTGCAGCCTCTCCAGCCAGTCCCAGCCTTCCTCCTATCCAACTCCTTACAGTAATGATGGGGTCAGGGGCCTCACAGCAGCCCCCATACCAATGGGACGGAAGAGGGGCAAACAGGAGGGACCGGGAGTCCTAGGGTGCCAGGCATACTGGGGGAGGCCCCTACACACTCACACTCACATGTACACCCACACACACCACACGTATGCACACACATGTGCACACACTCATCCGCCCAGGCTTAGAAAGCACCTTCTCCATTATTAACCATCTCAGTTGCAAGAGGAACGGCCTCTCAACAGTCTTTAACTGGGTGTCGGTACCATCTCTGGACTCTTCTGCAGGCTCTGCTCTTGGGGCAGGCGGGGGCTGTGGGGGCTGGAGTTGTAACTGGGGCTGCCCCTCTCAGGACCACGGCAGGGCTGTAATGGAGACCACCGGCCGGTGTGGGGTTTTGTGGTGCAGGTGGGCTCCCTGGGGCCATGTGCAATGTGACTGCAGTTCTTCACGCAAGGCTGTTTCGCAGCCCCTTTCATCAGGGTGACACAAGAAGTTGGGAGACAGGCCCAGGGCCCTGCATTTGTGGCCTGCTGACTCTGAATTTGCCCTGGGGCCATGACCACGCAGCTCCCCAGTGGGGACCCCAGTGGCCAGGATGAGTGTGTGGGGGAAGCTGAGGGGGAGGAGGCACGGCAGAGCCCGGGGCCAGGAGTGACAGATCCTCCTGAATATTTGACACTGTCTGTCTGGGAGTGTCTGGGCCCCTGACAGTTGGTCTTAGCTGGGGGAGGGGGCCTGAGTGCTGCCCCTCACCCTCAGATATGCTGTGGGCAGCTACACTCGGGAGAGCTGGCAGTGACCTGGACCTGCCCAGACCATTACCTGGAACACTGGCGCTTTGCACCAGAAACCAACAGCCTCAGTTCTGCTCTGCGTCCTCAGGGCCGTGCCACCACCCTGCAGCTGCCCCACCCTACCTCTCCCCCTGCCCCACTCATCCCTCCCTCCCTCCTCCCCCCCACTCTCCCCTCTCCCATCTCCATCGTCCTCACTCCCCACCTCCCTCACCCCATTCCTCCTCCACCCTCACTCCTCCACCTACTCTCCCCACCCATCTCCACCCTCACTCTCCTTTCCACCCTCGTTCCCGTCCCCTCCTCTACCCCACTTCTCCCCTCCTCCTCCCATCTTATCCCCTCCTCCACTCTCACTCCCTTCCTCCTCCAGCCCTCGGCTTCCTCCACCTGCATTCCCCCTGGGCATCAAAGGTCAGCTCCTCTCTTGGGGCCGGGTAGGGCGTTTGCCTTGCACGCGGCCGGCCTGTGCTGGCCCGGGTTCGATCCCCGGCATCCCATATGGTCCCCCGAGCACCGCCAGGAGTAATTCCTGAGTGCAGAGCCAGGAGTAACCCCTGAGCATCGCCGGGTGTGACCCAAAAAAAAAAAAAAAAAAAAAAAAAAAGGTCAGCTCCTCTCTTCCATCCCCTCCGGCAGGGTCTCTCTGGGCTGCCCTCTCTCTCCTGCGCATGCTCCCTCTCAGCCCTCCTAACTTCACAGCACGCTTTGCTTCTGTGTCTTTGTTTTCTGGGCAGTGTCTGTCACCCCGGACCCTCCCTCCCCACACCCCATCTCTGCCACCCCAAATGTTAGTTCTGTCTAGTCCCGGCTTTGTGTATGAACTCTTCTCCACCACAGAGCCTGGTATCCAAGAGCCCCCCCACAAAGGCCCTTTCTCCCCCAACTCAACAGTAAAAGAACAAGGTCTCCCATTAGAAACTAGGTAAAAGACACGCACAGACATTTCACAAAAGAGGACATACAGATGGCAAATAAGTGCAGGAAAGATGTTTAACACCATTAGTCATCATGTAAATGCAAATTGCACCATAATTAGATATCACTGGTACCTATCAGAAGGGCTGAAACAGATTTAAAGTGACAGCACCAAATGCCAGTGGCGACGATGCTAAAAGGCTGCATCCCTCAAGGGTCGCTGATGATGTAAAATGCATGACCTATTTTGGAGGAAACCCTGGCGGCTTCTTAAAGAAGGGCCAGAGATGGGGTTCAAGGGGCAGAGCACATGCCTGGTATGCGAGGAATCCTGAGTCCTGTGCCCAGACCAAGGCCCTGGTCCTCCAAGCATCACTGGATGCTGCCACAAGCACCAACACAAAAAGGCCAAACGTGCCACCCGCATCCAGCCTGTCGGTTGTGATCCTGAGCATTTGTCCCAACAAACAAAACCCTGTGCATCAATGTTCACAGCCGCTTTCTTGTATTACCCTAAACAGGCAATGTCTAGGGTATCCTTTTTGATCTCTGGTTAATACACTGGCTCACCCAAACTCTGGATTACTGAGCAGCTGGCATCAGGCAGGAACCATGGGGAAGCAGATGCGGTGGATGGAGCCCCAGAGCTTTGCCCAGACAAGGACTCAGTGTCAGGGGTCTCAGACTACCTGCGCCCTGCTGTATTTCCCAATGACAGAGTTTTAGAAATAGAATAGAGCAATTATCTAGGGCTTTAAAACAGTGTATGCGGAGGCAGAGCAATAGCACAGTGAGAAGTGCATTTGCCTTGCATGTGGCCCACCAGGTTTGATCCTGAGCACCACCAGGAATAATTTCTGAGTGCGGAGCCAGGAGTAAACCCTGAGCATCGCCAGGTGTGACCCAAAAAAGCACATAGACAAATAAATGAATGAATGAATGGATAAATAAATAAATAGATAGATAAATAAATAATTAGATCAGTAGGAGAGGCTGGAAAGATAGTAAAGCGGGTAGGTCACTTGCCTTGCACATGGTCAACCTGGGTTCAATCCCTGGCATCCCATATGGTCTCCTGAGCCTGATAGTGTGATTCCTGAGCACAGTCAGGAACAACCCCTGAGCAACACAGGGAACACAGCAAAATGAACCTATAGGAAGAGAGCGTGGCTCTAAAAAAGGCAAAAGAATTGCTTTGCACATGGCCAGGCCAAGTTTAAATCTCCCACATGATGTGTGGTTCCCCAAGCACCACTTGGAGCCACTCTTGAGCACAGAGCCAGAAACAGGCCATGAGCGTAGCTGTATGAAGCCCCCAATAAAACAAAAGGGACAAGAGAAGGAGACCTGGTAGGGATCGTATGATGGCAGACACCGCACATCCGCATGTGATGGAAGCGCCCTGCTTTATGCACAGAGCTGAACCTGTGTGCACACAGTGTGTCTGGCTGACGCTGACTGGCGGCTGGCGCTCTATTGTGACCCAGTACCCAGCAGATGCACATGGTTAGGTGACCCTCTCACCATGAGAGTGTCACAGAGGACACTGACGCATGGAAGATGGCGCAGCCTTTGGGGACCATTCTCCTCTGTGTGGCTCCTGCTTGGCCAAACTCTTAGTAAAGCAGCTTACAACTTCCAGCAGCTCTGCAGATACAAGTACTGAACAAAGGGCAAACAGGAGCACCATTGCGTTTAGAACAAATTGATCTTGTTTTAGTTTAGGGTTTGGGGACCACAGTGCTTTGGCTATGTTCAGTATTTCTCCTGGCTCTGTACTCAGGGATCACTCCTGGCAGGGCTCAGTATTTCATGGAAATGCTTCCTGAGAGCAGGGAGATAACCCACCAATGAGAGCACAAGGTCCCATGTTTGATGACCAACACTGTGGTCCACTATGCCCTGTATGTACTTCGAGTGGCTCTTGAGCAATGCCGGGGTGGCACTGGTGGCCCACACCACCACCAGGCCTTAGCAGTCCTGCATGGCCAGGCCTGAACATTGGTCCATATGACCAGTACACTGAGAGTGGCCCCTTGGCTCAGCCCTCCCTTTGTCTCTCCTAAAGAAAAACCCACTCCCATATATACACACACACAAGAGCTCAAAGACCTTGATAACTATTCATAGGTGACCGATGAAAGTCCCGAGAGCCCTTCATGGTTCATTGGAGAGCTTCTACCCTCCCACTCTTTCTGGGCACTGGCACGATCCGAACAAGGGACAGCGCTGTCCTGCCAGGGAGCTCCAGGGAACAGCCAGTGGGTGGCTGCGGTCAACAAAGCCTCCAGTTCTGGGCTCTGGATGCCAGCGCGCATCTCGAAATGTGGATGTTTTGGACCAGGTTCCAGCACTGGTCTCAGTCCTGCCCCATGGACACCATCTCTGAGTCCCACAGGTCCCTGAGGGGAGGTTAGCCAGTGACTCATCTTACTTCCTTTCGAGCTCCCTGGCCAGTGGGCAAGAGGATGGGGACAGACAGGAAGGAAGGAGCCATGCTGGCTACCTATGTGGGGATCGAAACAGAGCTGCGTGCTTGTGGGGGGCTCTTGTTTTCTCACTGCTCAGATCAATCTCCGGTACCTCAAATCTCCCAATGACCTGCCAGCCCCACCCAGTCCTATGATGACTTTTCCCCATGACCCTCTGCTGGACTCACCAGTTCATTGAAGACCACAAAGTCGACCATCTAACTTGTTGGATTGAGGTTGTCCTGGTGGGCTTTGGCTGGAGGTCACTGACCCCCAGAGGTGGGGCAAGCCACAGCCCCCAGACGATAGAGCCAGAGCTCCCCGACACCTGTCCTCTCCCACTGAATCCTTCCGGCCGGTCTCTCTCCAAGGCCAGGTGCGCCTCGTAGGAAACCTGCAGGGCTTCCGTGGCCTTGGCTCTGTTTGTAACATCACCTGCTCTGTTTTTGTCTGCTCCCCCCACTCCAGCTTACACTCATGAGTCCCAGTTCCCTTCTAAGAGGGTTTAAAAATTTAAAATGTGTGGGCTGGAGCGATAACGCAGCAGGGAGGGCATTTGCCTTGCACACCGAGAATGCGGGTTCCATCTCCAGCTTCCCATATGGTCCCCTGAGCACTGCCAGAAGTAATTCCTGAGTGCAGAGTCAGGAGTGATCCATAAGCATCACCTGTGTGACCACCCCCAGAAATAAGAATTTAAAATGTGTATAGCAGGTAGGGTGCTTGCCTTGCACGTGGGCTCCCAGGCTCAATCCCCAGGGGGCACCCCATGACATCTCTACCCCTCAACACCAGGAATGATCCCTCAGCACAGAACCTGAGTAAGCCCTGGGCAGCATAGGTGCTGTCCTAAACAACAAATAAGAAAATAAAACACATTAAAAAGTATGAACTTACGTTAAAAAGTATGGGTTAAAAGCGAACCACACAGCATTGGTTTGGTTGGAGAAGGCAGGGAATAAACAGCATGAACTATAAACGGTTGGAAGTTCAGAGACAGGAGACGCTCCTGGGGACTGGGGTGGCCCCTCAGCTGTCCTTCCACATGTGCCTTGAAGCACCTGAAATGTGGCTGGTCCAAACTGAGAGGTGTGTCAGGCAAACACACATGAGAAAACCTCCTTACCAGATGAACCAGCTCTTTAGTGATCTGAGAGTCACACACTGAGGCAACCGCTCGGATACTGGAGTGAACGAAATAGATTATCCTTGATTATTTTCCACTTCCTTGACGACGCCTGTCTGAGTGTTTACATGACCTCTATGGCTTGCAGCAGGCAGTGCTATTCTAGGACTTGCTCAGGCCTGGAAACCGGCCAGTGGGATGGTTTGGGGGAACCTAGTCCTGCCAGGACGTACTCTGCACCCCCACAAGGCACCTGTCTTCCCTGCAAGCCCTAGCTAGAGTCCGCGGGAGTCTCTTTGCAATAATCATTCTGTGGAAGTGGGGACACCAGGGTAAGGAGAGCAGCCGAGATGGGGCTGGCAGAGGGATGGACAGGGAGAGCTCAGTGCTGCCCTTGGGCAGCTGCCCAGTCCTCTGCCCCATGGGCAGATGGCACAGCTTCTCAGGGGTCCCATCTGGCTGAGATGGGCTGCAGGGACCTCAGGGATGCACAGAAGCAAGGCCTGTGAGAAGCTGACTCCATCTCTGAGGTTCTTGTCTGCTAAGAGCAGCCTATCCTGGGGGTGGGTGGGGTTCAGACCATTCAGGTCTCCTCAGCAGTGACTCTGTGGGTCAATGCACAGGCAAAATGCACAGCTGCTGCATCCCAGGTATTTCTGATGGAAAATATCAGGAAGGACTTTGAAAGGGCTGGTGGCCAGCAGGTATTGCTTCCAAAGGCACATTCAGCTGTTCCGTCAATAGAGAGGTCTGTGGTCGGCCTGCATTCCAGCCCACACCACTGCCTGGGCGACCCTCTGACCCTCACTCCTCCTTCGAAAAAAAGGATTGGTCTGCTGGGACTCTCAGGGGACTTGGGGGGTGCACAGAGAGGACAATAGAAGATGGAGCTGTCCAGCCCCGTGTGGCTTGTTGGGAGGCTTGGTTGCTGTCCCTGGCTTCACCAGGTTCCTGCTGGTACCCTGCACAGCCCTATTTTCTTTCTTCTTTTTTTCCTTTTGGGTCATACCCAGAGATGTTCAGGGGTTACTCCTGGCTCTGAACTCAGGATTACTTCTGGCAGTGTTCAGGAGACCATATGGGATGCCGGGGATGGAACCCGGTCTGCTGTGTGCAAGGCAAACGCTCTCTCCGCTGTGCTATCACACTGCTCTACTTTCACAGAACATCTGAGTGAGTCTGGAGGGGCAGCTCGTGCCCCAGTTCCAGCCTATGGCAGGAAGGGATCTCCAGCACCCCTGACTCCCCCAGTCTCAGGAGACGTCTGAGGCCAGAGCATGGGCCGGGGGTTCAGCCAGTCCTGCTCAGATGACGGGGTACCTGGCCTCCACCCCCATGCCCAGCAAGGGACTCTCGGCACAGCCTAAATCCCCAAGCACCGCCCCTGCTCACGGCTCTATTTCCATCATGAGGGACAGATGGCAGGAAGTGGCAGTGGGCGTCCTGTCAGGCATCCCAGGATCCCTCCCCACAGGGTGGGGTGGGGCTCTGGGAGCCCTGTTCCTTCACCTACACCCCCACTCCCGCCAGGCAGCTGGGGTGTGGGGGGGCGGTTGAGATGGGAGGTCGCTGTTCACACACACACACACACACACACACACACACACACACACACACCACGCACAGGGTTGGCAGCACCCCCTGCCGAGTACCTGGCCCAGGAGCTGGGAACTGGCATGTCCCAACCTCTGATGGCTGCTTCCTGCCAGAACACAAGCTCCTCCCAGGCATTTGCTACCTAGGCCTGGAGGGCTGCTCCTTTCTCCAGGGGCAGGCTCAGCCACTGCCACCCAGCAACATTCTCCTTAGGTGTCCCTCCTGCTCCAGAAACTACTGTTTCTCTGCCCCCACTATGTGCCAGCGCCATGCTGAGAGGGCTAGTTTAGAGGGAAGAGCCAGAGCACACTTGCCTTGCATGTGGCCAGCCAGAGTTCGATCCCGGCATCACATATGGACCCCCTTAAGCATCACTTGTATCACTTGTATCACTTGTCTTCCCGTTGATCATCGATTTGCTCGAGCTGGCACCAGTAACATCTCTATACATCCTGTTACGTGTTAGTCTAGCATAAGGGCATCTGCTAGCTCCAGGAACATAAAGAGCCTCAAACATCACCCCTAAGCAATATCAGGAGTTATTCCTGAGCATTGAGCCAGGAGTAGCCCCTGGGCATCACCAGGTGGGACCTCCAAACCAAAATACCCAGAGTGCTTGTTTATGGCCTCACTATTCTAAGAGGATGCATTTCCCCTACAGGAAAACAAGGGGATGAGGGCACCGAGAAGTGAGCCAGTTCTCTGAGGATACACTGGCACCACACTAAGGCGGGAGCCCAAGGCTGATGACATGAGCCAGGCTGCAGCCCAAACTCAAAACTCCAGGATCCTTGCCTTTATCCCCAGTTCTCAAAAGACACCAGGGGACATGATCAGGAATGGGGTGTCTCAAAGAAGGACTCAGAGAAGGTTCTGGCCCACAAGTCCACTGAGCTATAAGCCGGCCTCCCTGGCCACTGTCCTCTCTCCAGTCTGGGGCCCTTCTCCTAAATGATGTGTGACCAGGGGCCGTGGTGCTTCAGTGGTGGCCTCCACAGTCAGCTCAGGGTGCAAGCAGGGGCGAGGTCTTCCAAAGCCTGATGGAGAGCCCTGCCCAAGTCCAGAGTGACCAGAGCAAAGTTGAGTCTAGAACTGGGACCACAGCCCAGAGTGTCATCTTTCAAGACCCATCAGAATGGGCTGGGCCCGGAGCGAGAGCAATAGCACAACAGGTGGGGCATTTGCCTTGTACACAGTTGACCCAGGTTCCACCTCCGGCATCCCATAGGGTCCCCTACGCACCACCAGAAGTAATTCCTGAGTGCAGAGGCAGGAGTTAACTCCTGAGCATTGCCTGGTGTGACTCCAAAATTTAAAAAAGGAGAATGGGCTGGGGGCCTGCCAGCAGGAGGGTTTCTGGTGGTTTGCCACCTGCCTGGAGGTGCCCGTAGTGGGGAGGCAGGGTCCAAGAGCAGGACTGGACACCAGCCAGAGGAGCCGCAGCTGCTGTGCCCAGCTGAGCAGTGCAGAGCTCAGACCAGCCAGGAGGGGTGGAAGGGTGGAGTGTGGAGGGTGGGAGGGGGACAGAGGCTGGGTCACAGGGGAGGGGACAGGCCTTATCTTGGTAGCTCTGCCTCCACCCCCTCAGAGCCCCCCCCTCTGCCCCTCTGGCATTTGCAGTTTCCCAGGGTTCTCTCTGTCATGTGACTGCTCCGTGGCATTCTAGGACATGAGCTGACGGCAGCTGACAGATGCACGTGTCCAAGAGAGACATCAGGCAGCTGGTGCGCTCCGATCCACGGGCTGGGGCGGTGCTCTCCGATCCACAGCCGGCCTCCTTCCTGCTTCCCTGGCAGCCACAGATGTGCCAAGGTCCCCCCTCCCCCCCCCAGGAGTTATTCCCTGTCCCCTCCTCTGAGAAACCAGGGCTTCCCGGCCCCTCACAGAGGCCACATTCCAGGACCTGCAGCTGGGCTGGGCGGCATCAGAAGGTCCTGGGACAGGGCAGGGACAGCAGGGCTCCCCCCCAAAAAACATCAGCCAGCGCCTGGTTGGCAGTGGCCCCTCTTGCAGAAGACTTTCAGAAGAAAAAAGGGATCCTGAATTCAAAACTCGGGGATCCTTGAGCCAGAGCGATAGTCCAGCAAGTAGGGGCGTTTGCCTTGCACGCAGCTGACCTGGGTTTGATCCCCGGCATCCCATGTGGTCTCCTGAGCACTGCCAGGAGTAATTCCTGAGTGCAGAGCCAGGAGTAACCCCTGAGCATTGCCGGGTGTGGCCCCAAAAGAAAAACAAACTCCAGGGATCCTGGCCTTGGCAATGCTGAATTCCCACCTCACAAAGGACACCAGGTCATTGGCTAATCCAGGGCACATGGTTGGGAATGGGGTGTCTCAAAGAAGGACCCAGAGAAGGTGGGGTCCACAAGTCCACACGCCCAGAGCCAGCCTCCCACAGTGGGGCTGAGGCCCCCCACAGTGGGACTGAGACCCCCACAGTGGGACTGAGACCTCCCACAGTGGGGCTGAGGCCTCCCACAGTGGGACTGAGGCCCTCCCACAGTGGGACTGAGACCCCCCCACAGTGGGGCTGAGACTCCCCTAGGTGCTCTTCTAAGACCCCCTTGCCAACCCCTGCTGCCCCCACATGCAAGCTCACTGCAGAACTGGCTTTGCAGCAGAGCAAAAAGGCTCAACCCCAGTAGCAAAGCCTCGAAGTTTGCAGGCCAAGGTGGGCCTCATTTCCTTGGCTGTCAGGTAGGTGCAATACCCTGGATCACCGGGACAGTTGTCTGAGCCCCCAACCCGCGTGGGACGCCTAGGAAGGGGTGTGGCTGCTGCGGGCATCGCACCTGCACAGAACCTGCTTCCAGCCAGCCCCTGGACACCTGCAGTGGAGGCCTCAGTTACTGGCTCTGGACGCCCACAGGTGCCGCTCTGGGGTGCTCACGGGCGGTGAAGACATTCTCCTCACACAGTGGCCCTGGCTCCTATGTGCCCCCTTTCTCCTGAAACCACAGAGGTCAAGCCCTAGTGTTGTCCTGGCGGGCTCCCCTCTCTGTCCCAAGCCCCAGGGGGCTGCACCTGGGCAGGACCAGTTCTTCTGGGGGTTGTGGGAACACAGAAACGATGAGGCGAGGATGGTACAGGCTTGGAGGGCTGAACACATGGTATGTTATTGGGGGCCTGCTCGGGGACCCTGAGGTGGCTTCTAATGTCAGGTCGACCCAGGGACCACACCGCAGGACCCCTGGGGTCATAAGGGGTCGAGGGAAGAGGCAGGAGCCTCTCCCTCCCTCCCTCTCTCTCTCCCCCTCCAATCTGCCAGGGCACACACAGGCCGCCAAGTTCCCTGGAGCAGTGGTTGTTGGTGCCCCTGCTGTGCCCATGCAGCACCCGGGTGTAGAAACCCCCATGGTGCATGTGCACGGGTCTGATGGAGATGCTCAGGGCGTGCTCCCTGGAACCCAGCGCCCAATGCCAAGCGGGACCTGCGACAAGACGCTGAGTCTCTCTGCTCCTACCCTGCCTACACCGAGCAGGCAGGAGAGACACAGCACCTTTGAGGAGTCCACCCACTCCAGGACTGTGCCATCACTCCTGCCAAGCCCTGGGAGAGGGAGCAGGCAGGGCAAAGTGAGCCGACTCCGGAGCCCTGTGGTCCATCCAGCCCCCAGCCCACACCATGGGGCGGGGGGGGGGGACAGTGCTTACTGATGCAAAAATCAGAGATTCATCTCTCGGGGCAGGGAGAGGGAGCCAGCTGGAAGCTCTGTGTCAGTTCTCCCTAGCTCACAATCGAAGTTTTTATTTGGGCCTCACAGCCTGCCTTCTCTCCTTCCTGCCACCTGCATGTGCTGGCTGGAGCCCCAGCAGCCGTGTTGGACCACAAGGAGAGCTTGGGAATGGAAGCCAGTGAGACAGATTGGCAGCTCGGGTGCTTGCTGACCAGAAGATGGCAGGGTGGGGGTCCCCACTGTCACCTCCCTCTGGGTCTCCCCGAGAGAGAAACAACCAAGCCTGGGTCAAACGCTGTCACTTGGGGGTTCTGCTGCCAGAGGCCAGACCTAATTCTGCCGCTTCTTCCTTCAGAGCAAGACTGTCCCGACTCGTGAGGAGTTTCACGGGTCAGTTCACTCTCTTTCTTCTTAATTTAGTCATTCCTCCGTCCCAGCCCTGCGCCGCCCTTTCTTGAACTCTCATAGGCATTTTTCTTGCCTACTCTCTCCCCAGCCCCACTAACTCTCTCTCCCAATCTCTCTCCTCCCAGTCATCCCACAAAATGGAAACGATTAGAATGTGACCTTGTGCAGGGCCCGTGCTCTTTGGGAAGTGTGCACTTATGAATGGCTCGTATAACGAAAAGCACTCCTGACTGCCTTCAACATCAGGCTTCCCTCCCGGCACCCCTCGGCACCCCCAGCTCCCTGGCACCTGCCTAAGATCTAAGGTACAGAGCCAGCAAGTGGCCCACCCCAGCACCTCCCGGCCAGCTCCCTTCCTGAAAACACCAATAACCCTCTGGAGCACAGCCCCCAACTCTTACTTTCCAAACACTATCTTACAGACGGGGTGGGTTGAAGGAGACATGGCAAGGCTCCCTAGCCCAATGCAGCCTTCCCACCATAAGCCCCCGCACCCCATCCTGGCCGGCACCCACCAGCACCTACCTTGGCCCGCTGCATCCTGGGCTCCGCAGAAACTGTTGCTGGCCTCCAGGCTCCGCGGCAGCCCCGAGGAACAGCACCACTGGCCCGCGCTGGCAGCCGCCTCATGTTTGCTTGGACCAGACGTAATTGTTACCGCGGCTCGCCCGCCCCCTGCCCACCCCTCCTCCCCTCCTCCCCTCCTCCGCTGCTTCTACCCGCTCCACCCCTTCTGTTCTGTTCGCTTCTGCCTCTCCTCTCTCTCTCTCTCTCTCTCTCTCTCTCTCTCTCTCTCTCATCCCTGCCTCCCTTCCCCCTTCCCTCTCTCCCGTTTGCTCTCTCCCAGTTTTGTATATTTTCTTACCTCTCCTTGCCTCACCCAGCAAGTATAAAATGGTTCCAAATCAGCCCTCCTGGTCTCCCTGCTCCTGTCACACAGCACCTTTCTCCATTTCTCCCTGTCTTTCCGTAGCCTGCGTGTGCTTGCACACACACACACACACACACACTCACACACACTCTCACATACACACACGATCAGGAACACACATACATACTGCATGCGTGCACACACATGCACACACTTAGAGACACTGCTCCCCCATGAGTGGAGGGGATGGGTAGGGTGCAAGAGACTCTGCTGGAGTTCCTGACACTCCTCCCCCTACACCATGGGAGGTCAGCTGCTGTGTGACTACTTCCTGGGGCCTCTCCCCTGCTGCTTTCCCTGGCCCTGCCTCATGGAGTCCAGTGGGCCTCGGACTCCCCTGTGAAGAGAGCCTACAGGAGGGTCAGCTTTTGCCCCTGCCCCCCCCCCACACACACCCTCGGATCACCCCTTGTGCTGAAGCATCCTGTTAGGGTGCGGGATCCGCAAAGTCCTCAGTGATGGGGCTTGCCAGCTGGAGACAGTGATGGCCACCAGGCACATCCCTGGGTGGCACACAGAGGACCTGGCCCAGAGCTTTCACCTTCCCCGATTACCTCCTTCTACCCCACGGGCTGTAGCAGTGTGAGCGCTCAGGAGCCCCATCCTTCAGGCTGGTGGTCTGCCCCCTCTGGGCCTTGGATGGGGAGCACCTTCAGCGCAGCGAGAGAGTCCCTGAGTCTCCCTGGGGTGCACACACAATCATGAACAAACATGCACGCTTGGGGGAGGGTGACAAAGTCCGGGTGTGCCTGGGCATCTTTGGGAAGCGGCCCTTCCTGCCCCTCAGGAGGACATTTTCCCAGACCCTGGGGAAATCACCCAGAAGTCAGGGGCCGAACCTGTGCCAAGCTTCCCTCTTCTGCACCCAAGGAGCCAGCCTGTGCCAGCAGTTCCCATGGCAACAGAGGCTGAGACACCCCCTCCTCATGGGCGCTTCCTGCCGCCCCTGGTTGGAGCCCACTGATTGGCTCCCGTTTTCAGACCCTGGGGGAAGGAAAAGTTGACCCCTGGGAACCAGTCTGTTTCTGGAAAGCAAGCAGCACCATGGTGTGGTGTTGTGTGCTGTGTGTGCTTTGTGGTGAGGTTCTGTGTGTCAAAGCGAGTGTGTGGTATAGTGTAATATGTGGTGCAATATATGGTGTTTTATGTTGTGGTGTGTGGTATAGTGTGGTATAGTACAATGTGTGTGATGTGGTACTGTGTATGATGTGTTCTGTTGTGGTACAGTGTGTGGTATGGTGTGGTACGTGGTGTGGGTGTGGTGTCATGTGCTGTGTGATGCAGTCCTTGTGTACTGTATGGTGTAGTGAGATACGTGCGATGTTGTGTGGTGCAGTGTGATGTGTGGAATAGTGTGGTGTGGTACTGTGTGAGGAGTGCTATGGTGTGGTACAGTGTGTGGTACATAGCATGGGTGTGTTGTCATGTGCTGTGTGCTGTAGTTCTGTATATTGGTGTCGTGAGGTGTGTGGTATGTTGTGTGATACAATGTGATGTGTGGTGTGAGGTATGGTGTGTTGTGGCATGTTGTGGTGGTGATACAATGTGTGTGTGGTGGTATGGTGTGTTGTGGCATGTTGTGGTGTGTGTGTGGTGCAATATGGTGTGGCGTGTTGGTATGTATGTAGTGTGGCGTGTGCTGTGGTGTAGTGTGTGACCCTTCCAGACCTGCCTCCCACTGTTCCCCTACCCCTGCCTGGTGGCTCCATCACCTACGGCTGCAAGCTCTGGGCTAGGGGTCGGCATGCTCTGGGGGACATGGACTGGGGATGCCCTGGAGACGCACCTCATATTTACTGGAGGTGCCAGGCCGGACCTGTAGGTAGCTTCATCTGGCCTCACACAACTGTCATACAGGCTCCAGATGCCAAAGGTGGCTGCTCGCGGGCATCCTGCCTCCTGCACTGGGCCTGGACCCCTGCTGTCTCCTGGCCCACAGCTTGCCACCCTGTGGACTTTGCAGGTCACTCTGAGCCCTGAGCCCATCAAACTGCAGGGGAGCTACTGGTGCCAGTCAGTGCAGCAGGCAGGGCACTTGCCTTACACTCGGCTAATGCCAGGTTGGTCGCCCGGCACCTCAAGGGTCACCATAGTCCCCTCCTGAGTGATCCCTGAGCACAGAGCTCTAGCTCAGTAAACCCTGAGCACCACTGGGTGCGACCCCAAAATAAATGAACATCTCCTTTCCCTTTGTTCCCCCGACCCCCAGTTTCATCCTCTAACCACAACACATGGCTACTGCACCTCCTCCACGTGGTGACGGTCAGAGGTCAAAACCTACACTCCTGGTGAGCAGCTGAAATCCAGGTCTGGGCTGGGGTCAGCTCTGTGTACCCCCTTTCCTCATCCCTGGGCCATGGCACCACATGTGTGCAAGATAAGGAACTTCACCTCCCACACTGTCCAGGAGGCACCAGGAAGGACTGGGGGACCACAGAGATGGGACTTCTCACCCCGTTCTGCCTCCATCTCTGTCCCTGGCCCCCAGAGGCCTGGAGAGATGGACAACAGAGCAGAGTAGTGAGGCTCTGGGTGTCGGTGTCTGGGAAGAGGAACACACTTCACAATTCCCAGAGCAGGGCTTCAGGCAGACCCCAAGAATTGGGCTTGATTGCCTGCTCCTCGTTCTTGGATTTCTTTAGGTTGTACTGGACCCACACTCCTCTTCGCTTTCATTGGCTCAACTGCTAGTCAGTAAGCACTGTGATTCCTGCAGCTTCACAGGATCCTAGCTGGTGCTCAGAGCACCATGAAAGTTAGCTTCCTGTCCGCAGGAACGGGTTGGGCAGCCCAGGCCTGTGGCCTGCCCTGTGGGTCTGACAGGAGCCTGTCAGAACTGCTGCCCTGACTGGCCCCCTGGGACTGCTGCGTGCTCCCAACCCCCACCTCCACATGAAAATTCTTTTTTGTTTGTTTTATTTTGTTTGTTTGGTGCTCTGGTTGTTTTTGGGGATCAGTCTTGGTTGTGCTCAGGATCATTTCGGAGAGGCTTGGGGCCCTATGTGATGCCAGGGATCAAACCCGTGTCGGCCATGTCCAAGACAATGCCCTACCGTCTGTACTGTCTCTCCAGATCTTCCACCCACATGACAGTTCTTTGGCAGAAGCTACAACTCATGACTCCAGGACCTTTCTTTGCTCCAGGAAGCCAGGCTGGGGCCTGTGGCAGAACTCCAGTGCTGCCCATCTGTCCCTCCTCCTGCCTCAGGGCAGAAAGACATGTGCTTGGAGGCCCAGTCTCCTTCCCACACTCACAGGAAAGGGACAGGCAGGTCAGAGAACAAAAGCCAAGGGTCACAAGGCCCAGACCCGGATCTGCGACTGGGCGGGCCTTCAACTTGACACTGGGTATAGCTGTGTGGCTTCTCAGGCCTCATTATTCTATGGGACACGGGCTGTGGTTCCTACCCTCTTCAGGGAACGGCATGAGAATGTGACCAAGAGGAGATTTTTATTTTTTCACACTTCAAGAAGGATGCTTATTTTTGGATCCCAGCATTTTGAAAACCAGAAAGATATATATATATTTTCTCTGTGGCTATTTCTGTCTCTCTGTCACCTGACAAATGCCATCCCCATCTCCAGGAAACAAGCCGACAGAGACTTTCTCTGAGCAGCATTCCTTGAAAAAGTCAGAGGTCATGGGGCAAAGCTAAGGTTTCTGAATACAGCAGGGTGGGATTCTTTTTCCAAATCGGGGAAATTCCAATGCAATTTCAGGACTGCTACTACTGATTGCAGGCTGGGAGATTTGGGCTAAATTCCCTAAAAAGCTGCTCAAAATATGTCTATGTTCATTTATCTCTTTACTTAGGGGTTGGGACCACATGTAGTAGTGCTGGGGGCTACTCTAAATTCAGTGCTCAGGGGCCACTCTGGGAGGAAACTAAGTCCAAATCCCACATGCAAAGAATGTACTTAGCCAGTGGAGTCATCTCTCCAGCCCTTAAAGCAACTGGGGGGGATCGAATCCAGTGCTTCATACATGCAGAGCAAGTGCTCTACCACTGAGCCACATCCCCAGCCTTGGTATGACTTTAGAGTAGAGTTAGGAAGGAAGGTGGCATGTAAATAAAGCAGTGAAGAACAACAGGGCCAATAAAAGTCTCACTAGAGAACCATTCCTGCTGCAAGCTCCTAAGACACTGCAATTGGTAACAATCTTTGGGACTAAGGAGGAAGGCTGGGCCCACGCAGAGGGGTAACAGGCTGAGCATTTGCTGCTGTGGTTGAACCCTGGCGGGCTTTGTCTCTGAACACACACGCATTGGATCAGCCCTTCCAGGGTGGCTGCTTGTCCCAGTCCCTGAAATGATCCAGTTCTGCTAGAGTCCAAGGCGCCCAAGCATGATCCTCTTGGAGGAGAGCTTCTTCCCCCTGCACCTTGTCTCCACGGGTTTTCAGATACAACGTGCACACTCAAATAGAACCAACCAAGTATATCAGGAGAAGACAGAACTTACAAAAACCAAGAGAAACAACAGACATCACACACAGACTCACAGAGGCCCATGTGAATGAGGGAGTGACTAGACTTAAAAGCGTTTATGCTTCATGTGTTATTAGAACACCAAACATTAGCCAAGCGGCACAAATGCTGGCTAACTCGACCGAGAATGTGGAAAGATAGGTCTACAGCTGAATCTAAAGAAAACTATGTTTATAAAAAATGAACTAGTTCCAGAGGCCCCATTCACTCTCAATGGAACAAACATCTCTGAATGCAGCAGTTATGTGTTCCTAGGTTGAGAAGTCAACATGATGAATGACCTAAAACCTGAGCTGTGCAGGAGGAAGAGAACAGCATGGAATGCCTTCAATGGCATCGAAGAAATAGCTAAAAGGACAAAGAACCTTGGGCTCCGGGCACATCTCTTTGACTCCACTGTTCTCCCTACATTAACATACGCCTCAGAGACCTGGGCCCTACAAAAGCAGGGTGAGAATGCTATTCGGGTCTCCCAGAGAGGAATCGAAAGAGCTATGCTTGGAATATCACGCCTCACTCAAGTGAGAGAAGGAATCCGGAGTTCCGACCTCCGTCGCTATTCCAGAATCAGGGATGCTGTCTCGTTTGCCAAGGCATCAAAAATCAGATGGGCTGGACATGTAATGCGATTTGGAGATGACCGCTGGACTAGAGCCGTTACCGACTGGATCCCACGGGATGTCAAAAGATCACGTGGCCGCCCACCTACAAGATGGTCAGACTTCCTTGTCAAGACCCTGAAGGAATGGTTTGAGGCTCTTCATATTCCTGAATCAACCAGATGCCATTGGGCTACATTGGCACGTGATAGGGTCCATTTGGGCGTGCCAAATGGAAATGTTACTGGCGCCCGCTCGAGCAAATCGATGAATAACGGGATTCAAGTGATCAAATGCTTCATGGACTCAAATATATCAAAGAAGATGCCTCATTCTGACAGAAACTGAACAGACTTTTTACTTTTTTTTTTCCTTTGGCCACACCCAGCAGTGCTCAGGGGTTACTCCCAGCTCTGCACTCAGGGATCCATCCTGGCTAACTCAGAGACCATATAGGGTGGCAGAGATTAAACCCTGTGCAAGGAAAATGCCCTACCCATTGCACTATTGCTCTGGCCCCTGAACATGCTTTTTAAATCCCTTTTTATATTCTATTGCTTCATTCTTAGGACTCAGGGCATTAGAGTTCCTGTGCATGTGGGAGCAGATGAGAAATGAGCCAAACCTCCTTAGGACAACCTAAAAGGCAGTCCCTGCTTGGTCTTCAAAATGCTCATTAGGGAGCCTGCAAGAGTGAGGTGCTAATTTCTAGCAGCAATTTTGTCACTGTGTAAAATGCATTTAAACAGAGACCGCCCCTCCCACCCCACAGTTTAGAAGACCATACATTGAAGAGCTTCATATCTTTTACAGGGACCTTATCTTGCTCTTCCCTTTGCCTGACAGGCCCAGCCCTGTCCTGGGTAAAAAACTGGCAGCACAAGGGTGTTTATTTGGTGATAGGCCACCGCCGAGAGCTTCTGGCTCATTGCCACATTTTTCCCCATGAGAAGACTATTACTAGTCTCCCCATTTTCTACAAAATGAAAATGAGACCCAGGTAACATATTCAAGGTGCCCTAGAAACAAAAATGGAGTCAGCAAGTGAGCCCAGGTATGGCTGCTCTGCTCCCAGACAGGTCTCATTATTCTATGGGACACGTGCTGTGGCTCCTACCCTCTTGGAAGAGCTGGTAGAGCACCCCAGTTCCCGTCGAACTGGCTGCCCTGGCAACCTCTGTGTGCCTGTGGTCAGGGCACCACGTGTTCTCCCGGTCCAACTCTCCTTAAACTCCAGCTGTATACCAGGCCCCAGCTAGAACTCTAGTGTCAACCAACAACCCAAGCCAAAGCTTAGGGAAGTGAGAACACTAGGGTGGGTCTTTCCTATCCATTTGTCTTCTCTTCTCTCTCCTCTGTTGCTCACTTCTGCAACCCAGGATCAAGTAAGCAAAGAGGACAGAGGATGAGCTAGAGATGAGCCCAGGTGACTGTCCATGTCATACAGCAGGAGGAAGGGCTCACCAGCACCCCTGGGAAAGCTGGGCAGGATTGCAGAGCCGCTGCCTCTGGGGTGGGCAGGGCTCCATCAGCTCCTGTGCCTTCCTGGGGCCCAGAGAGGAGTGGGGGCGGTAGCACTTATTTCCATCTTGGGTGTGGGCAGGAACCCAGCCCATACACAGGATTCCCCTAATCCCATGGGGTGGTGAGCAGGTGTCCACGCTGGGTCTTGGAGAAGGTCCATGTCCATGATGAAGGGGCCATGGGGCAGAGTCTGCAGCAAGCCTGGATCCAGGACAGAGGCTCCTGGCCTGCTCTGCAGTTTTACCTGGTAAGGCAGGAGCAGCCCTGGGGACCAGCAGGGAAGCAGGTAAAGATCTAAAGAGGGAACAGAGAGGAAGGGGCCTCCCGAGGGGGAGGGAGCAGAGGCGGCCACAGGGTAAAGGGCAGAAGGGAGAGCGGCATGTGGGGGCCCTGGGTCAGGGGTTCCCAGGTGGACGGTGCTGGACACAGGGTTGAGGCGCTGCTGAAGTGAGATGTGCTTCTGGGGATGAAGGAAGGGCATCCCAGGATGAAGGATGGCGTGTGTAGCGACCAGGCCTGTGGGGTCAGAGAGCTGTGGAACTGTTGGCCTGGGCTCTGGGACCAGTGCGGCAGAAGACTCTGACCAGGAGGGGCTGGGTGAAACGGGCGCAGAACCCTGCTATGGAGAAGAAGAGAGCAGGAAGTCTCACAGGGTAGGTCCAGCGTCCAGGCCCTTCCCTGCCTTCCTGATCCCAGTTCCTCCCTTCCCACCCTGGCTCAGAGCATGGAGGACAGACACGGCGGGGACACTTACGGTGCTGAGGTTTAGAGCTTCAGAGAGGTGACACGGGGGATGTGGAAGAGCTGCGTCTCCTCCGAGCTGGTAGAGCTAATCGTGGAGAGCATGAGTGAGCATGGAGCCCGAGTCACCCGCAAGAGGGTAATGACGGTGGAAGGACTTTCTGGCCCGAGCTCCAGCAGGGTGTGGCTCTCCAGGGTTGGGTCCACCCCCTCTGCCAGAAGGAGCCTAGATTCCTGCTCCAGGTGCCACTGCCCCCTGCCCAGCCCCTGGTGGGGGCCTCACCTGAGCCGTTTGCGGATGGGACGGAAAGTATTTGGAGGTCTTGATGGCGAAGATGATGCTGGGGATGAGGAAGAAGGTGCACCAGGCCAGGCAGAACCAGAAGGCGTTCTGGAACAGGGAGGTGGGCTCAGTCTCTGGCCCGGCCCCCTACCCACAAAGGGCCATGAGAAAGCTTCTAGAGGCCATGCACAGTGCCACCAGGGGCCAACAGCCGGGCACTCACCCAGGGGTCAGCCAGCATGTCACACACGATCACGCGGCTGTTGTCTAGGGCCCCAGACAGAGGCTGGCAAGTGGCTATGTGCTGTGTAACCTGCGGAGTGAAGGGCAGGTTTGTGCGGAGGTGTGCAGAGCCCCAAGACATGTGGAGAGGCTGCAGGACCATAGCTGGGCCCAGGGACCATCAGGAGCCACTGCCCAGGGGGACACAGATGTGCGTGCAGGGGCAGGAAGGCACGAGAACACAGCGCCCGCCCCACCTTTCCCTCCCATTCTGCCCCGGGAGTGCTCGGTAAGGTCACGCACTGCCGTGAGACCAGGTATGCACCCATCAGGCTATGCCCACACATGTGTCACACACACAGCCAGTCACAGGGCCATCAGCTCAGCCCAAGCTAGGCACACACAGAGTTCCCAGGTGACTGTGGAGCACGCTGGGAGGTGGGCTTGGAGGGCTGGGTTGGCCTCAAAGGCAGGGCCAAGGTCTGGGAATGAGGAAGGGCCGTGGGGGGGTGGGAGACGCCACATGCCCCAGAGTCCAGCTCACACTATGCTGTCTAAGGACGCAGCCAAGGTTCCACAAACCTGAGGGCTGGGATGGCAGGTTTGGGCATTGGGGTTCAGTCTTGAACCAAATGTGTTGGACCCCCAGGGGCTGAAGGGACCGGGCAGAGAGGGGCAGAGCTGGTGAAAGGCCAAGACCACTGGAACTGACCAAGGCGCTGCCCTTCTGCACCACTCACCTCCTCTCTCACCCAGGCCAGGTACTGGGAGAAGTATTCAGTTTCCCGGGCCAGGAAACACTCACTTTCCTGCGGAGAGAGGAAGCTGGGCTGGACGGAGGCCGGGAAGGGCAGGGGGATGCATTGGAGAGGGTGCCTCGGCCGCCCCCTGGTGCTGGGGTGTCCGCTCGCCCTGCCCAGGATCCCACTCACATTCTTCAGGATCTGGTTAGTCCAGGCCGGCAGCTCCTTGGTGAGATGAGTGACCGTGTCCAGGGTCTGAGATGTTTCCCGCTGGGAAGGGAAAGCCCAACTCAGGGTTTCTCTCTCTCTCTCTCTCTCTCTCTCTCTCTCTCTCTCTCTCTCTCTCTCTCTCTCTCTCTCTCTGACACCCTCCCAACTCCACCTTCTCCCGCTGCCCCAGCGGGTCCCTTCCTTCCTCCCTCTGCTGCTCCCCCTGCACTCCCCAGCAGCCACCTGCAGACGGGGTGCAGAGGGACTCCAGGGCGGCCACACTGAGGTTGAGCATGGCCTGTGGAGAAGAGATGGGGTGGCTGAGGAGTCAGATGAAAAGGAAAGGGGTTCCCTCCCTCCTGCCCTGCCTGCATAGAGCCCAGCCCCCACACGCCCCGGACTTACCATAAGTCTCTGCTGAGGGAGGACTTGCTGCTGGCGGGGCGCCTCAGGTCTCGAGCCTTCTCCTGCAGCTGCTCCTGCAGCTCCGTGGCTCCCTAGGGGAGGCGCAGGTTCTCTGCTGGCCCATGCCCACATCACCCCACTGCGGCCCGCGTGTGCCCAGGGGTAGGGGAGATGGAAACTTGAGGCCCCTGCACCCTCAGGGACTAGCGGGGCTTGTGTTGTGGGGTAGGCTGAGTTCCAGGCCTGCCCTGAACCTATCACAGCATCCGTGTGAGCCGGCACCTGTGGAAACCGAGGCATGCTTCTCCCCATGGCTGAGCTGGCTCGGCTGCAGGGTGTGACTCATCTCCAGGAGAACTTTTCTTTCTGGGGATGGGACTCCCGAGCAGTGCTCAGGGGTTCTACGGCCCACTCCCTGCGAGACTAAGCCCACCAGGCCGGAGAATATGGTGCTGCTCTGGCCCTGTGGTAGTCAGGGGTTACCAGAGCCACACCCAGGGGTACTGGAGGGACATCCAGCGCTAGGGATCAAACTGGGGTCCCGTGAATGAGAGCATGTGCCTCAGTCTCTCCCCTTATTATCTCACCAGCCCAAACTCTCAGTCTTTAGAAATGCAAAACGCTACTTCCTCCGCCCCCACACACACACACATCATTTAGGCTGCTGCAGAGGACAGCCATGGTATCTGCTCCATCTCTGGCCTCCCACAGGACCTGTGATGCAGATTCTACAGGCAGTGTGTACCTAGAGGCCCAGAGAGGTTGACTGGCTAGCCCAAGGTCACACAGCCCACTGGGGAAGCTTGAATGAACACTAACACTGTAAAATCCTGAAGCCCAGCGAGCAGACCGGGACTTCAGCCCTCACTGGCAGGGTTCCTCCGTCCTCCTCCCAGCACTCCCGTCCCACCCACCTCCCAGGTGCTTCCTTCCTGCCCTCTCACCTGGACCTGCGCCAGTCTGTCCAGCTCCTTGGCCAGCTGCTCCACCTCCGTGTTCACCACAGGCTTCTGGAGCTGTAGGAAGTAGAAGACAGGGGAGGAGATGAAGCCCAGCTCTGCAACCCCTAACCCCCGTCTCGTCAGAGCTGCTCTGTGATGGGGCACCAGTCACATGGACTGGACTGAGACTTAAATGCACCAGACACTGCAGGATGGGAGGGAAACTGAGGCACACCAGGGTCCAGGAGTGTGGAGGCTCAGAAGACTGTGTGCTTTGCAGGTGGAGCCCCTGGGTCCAGCCAGGAGAGGTCATCCCACCATTGTAAATAGCCCCCAAGCATTGATGGGGGACTCCCAGCCCCATAAAGAACAAAAATGAGGGGCCAGAGTGATAGCACAGCAGGTAGGGTGTTTGCCTTGCGTGTGGCCGACCGGGTTCGATCCCCCGGCATCCCATACGGTCCCCTGAGCATCGCCAGGAGTAATTCCTGAGCGAAAGAGCCAGGAATAACCCCTGAGCATTGCGGGTGTGACCCACAAAAACAAACAAAAAAAGGAACAAAAATGAGGCACCCTTGGGTGTGACTCCCCAGAGGCCATATTCCAGCAGCCTCCCACTGCAGTGGGTTCAGGACCATGAACAGCGACTGTGTGGGCCACGAGGATATCAGAGGGGAGGCAACAGGGCAGTCTGTGGGGCTTGTGGTTTATGGACGCTTCTGCCAGGAAGAATCTCCATGGGCATGTGCGGGAGCTAGGGAAGGGGGCTGGGAGCAAGCTGTAAGCAAGAGGAGGCATCCCCCAAACCGCGGGGCCACTGACCTGGCCGCGAAAACTGGGGTACTGGATCTTCTCGACCCCGCTGCTCTGTAGGGCCTGCAGGTCCTGGCGGGCATCTGCGTTCAGCAGATCCAGGTTCTGGACGTTCACCCTGAGGTTCTTTAAGTCCCGCTCCAGTTTGGTGGTGTACTGGGGTCAGGGGAACATGAGGGTAAAGGTGGCCAGGGCCCCTTTTCTGGATACCCAGAGCCCTCACCCCACCCCAGCCTCTGGCACTGAATGGTGGCCGGGACCTCTCCAGATCCCTGATGAGAAGTGGCACCCCTGGCCCCTGGCCTGACTCGTCACAGCACATGCCACTTGGGAATGATATTGGTGTGTTTGTTTACTGCCATCCGCTCACACAGCGGGTGTCTGCCAGGTCTGGGCAGAACCCCAGAGCAGTGGCCTGGAGGTGAGGTGGAGGCACCTGCTCAAGTCAGTCGAATGTGTGAAAAACAAATGACCAGCTGAAGGAATGAAGGACACAGCCTTTTTCAGAGGGCTGTGCTGTCTAACGAGGGGTCCTGCAGAGAGTCAGCAGTGAGCTCTCTGGACAGGAGCTGATTGCTGGAAAGTGGGAAAGGAGTATACATGACAACCTCTCCGCACCTTAATGCCAGCCATAAAGCAGAGAGAGAAAGAGAGAAGTACCTACCACAGAGGCACGGGATGGTGAGAGGGAAAATGGGGACATTAATGGTGGGAAATGTGCACCATTTCCCACGATTGGGAAGGGATGGGTGCCGGAACTTTGTATGGCTAAAATCCAATCATGAACAACTTTGTTATGGTGTATCTCAAGGTAATTCAATGAAAATAAAATAAAATAAATTAAAAAGGGCTGCCACATTAGGTAAGTTGCACTGGTAGAGAGTAAAAAGGAAGAGCAAGAACTTCAGCTCAACTGTTGAACAAACGAGAAACTGAGGCCAGAGAGGTCCCTTGCCGTGCTTTAGCAGCAGTTAGAGCACAGAGGATGGGTATTACTTGCTTAGTCATTTTTTTTCTTTTTTGGGTCACATCTGGCGATGCTCAGGGGTTACTCCTGGTTCTTCACTCAGGAATTACTCCTGGTGGTGCTGGGGGACCATATGGGATGCCGGGGATCAGACCCAGGTTGGCCACATGTAAGGCAAATGCCATACCCGCTGTACTATTGCTCCGGCCCTTACTTGCTTAGTCTTGGCCCTGCCATAGCCGTCTCCTGGGCAGGGTCTTACAGCTGTGTCTCAGGCACCAGTAAAAGTTCCAGAGATGCTCGTGCCGACAGACCTTGCGCTTCTGGAAAGCATGTCAGGTCTTATATCTGACAAGTACTGGCTAAACATTTAAAGAGCAGCAGCCTAAGGCTTTTCAGGTCAGATTTGGCCCCCAAGATGGCAGTGTCCCCTGAACGTCTCTACTTGCAGGACCACAGCTGGGCTCTCACTGAGCAGAGAGTCCTGGACTGAGCCAGACTTGAGAGCAGAACTGGGTCTGCGGATGAGATCTCCCAGCTAAGTTACTCTTTGGGGATGAGAGTGGGTAGAGCATCTGAATGGAGAAGGCAGAATTTCTAGAAAGTTCTAGTGCAGGGGTGGAGTAGGCAGCATGTGAGAGAAATGGTGGTGTTCCCAGGACTGGCTCGGGAGTCATGACAGCTGGCCTCCTACCTCCCTCTGGGAGAAGGCGAGGTGGGGTGCTATAGGGAGGCCACACACCATTGGTTCTTGTCCCCTCCCTTAGACAATGTCACCTGTTCTTGGTCCCCAACTGTCCCCTTCCGGCAGGGCACTTCTCTCCAACTCTGCTCTGAACCCTGCTACTTCCTACTGGCCATGTGCACCAGGAAAGCCTTCACCTCCCACCTCCGACACCACTGCAGGACCCACTCCCAAGCCACTCACTGCTGTTTCACCCCCATGTCGCCTGCCCTGAGCTGGCACACACTCAGTCCTCTCTCTGTCACCAGTTCTACTTGCTACCACCCAAGTGTGTCCTTGAGGCAATGCTCAGAACATCACCACCTCCAGGTCCCAACCCATCTGGAACCTTCCCTGGGGCTCTGGTCCTGGGCCAGGTCCCCTGCGCTTGTGCCTGGGGATCTTGCTCCCTCCTCTAGACTTCTGGGTTCCAGGGGATGGTCCCACGGAGACAAAGCCAGAGGGAGGAGGCCTGCAGCAGGGTCCCCACAACCTTCACCTCCCACCTGGGAGGTGAAGTCTCCCTCCCCTCACCTGGCTGATATCCAGGTGCTTCTCCAGGTCATAGGAGTCATTGAGCTGTAGAACCTTCCAGAGCGCAGCTCCTTCCCGGCACTGCCTATGTGTGGGCATTGTTGTGGAGAGAAAGAGCAGGCGGGGTGACCGTCACCCAGTGGGCCCGACCCCTCAGCCCTCCTCCCGCGTCTCCTCACGTGTCCGCCCACTCATATGCGGCCCCAACCCCTCACGTGTCCTACTCACTCATAGGCCAGGAGGATGCTGATGTTCTTCTTCAGGCCAAGAAGTTGGGTCAAGTTCATGGACGGGGGCAAGTTTCCAGGAGTGTCAGCAAACTGGGGAGAGGACGGAGGGAAAGATGGGGCCTAGCCGGGGTGGGCGTGGGCAGCCCTAGTCCTCGGTTGCCCTGCACCAGCTCAGGCCGTAGCCCAGTGAGGTCTGCCTGAGGCTACCGCAAGCTCCAGCCAGCCCCTGGGTGTGCCCTTGGCTGGAGAGAGACAGCCTGGTTTGGGCAGGGAAACAGGAGAACGACTTTAGGGGCTGCGCTGAGGGTGCAGAGGGACTGAGGGTTGGGAACCTTCTCAGGCTCCTCCTGGCAGCTTAGCCAGCAGCAAATTCTGGCTTTCCCTGGTCTGCCCTGTGCCCGCTTGGCCCCTCGCTTCCGCTGGACCCCCACTGGGCTCCCCTCTTGGCTCCCTCTTCCTCTTGCTGGCTGAGCATGGGGCACACCTCATAGAGCTCTCCGCTCTCCCAGCTGCGACACAGCAGAGTCTGGACGTTGCCCCCACTAGGAAGGTGGCGAAGACCAGCAGGATGAGGGGTGCAGCGAACAGGAAGCTGAGTCCGCGCTCCTGGGAAGGCAGAAGTCAGGGGTGAGAATGGACAGAAGTGCTGTGGCCCAGGGCGGCCTCTCCAGGGAAAAGAGCTCTGAGGGTCAGCAGAGAACCCAGAAGGTTGACTGCCCCCTGCCCTGGCCTCCTTCCGCACAGCCTTACCCTCTCCCCATGCTGTGCACCCTGGTGGGTGACTGGTGGTGGGTGGGAGTCAGCAGGGAGCAGTCCCAGGGCAGACAGTGTCCCAGACTTGCTGGCCTGAAGGGCTCCTTTGCAAGGGAGTCAGAGCCCTGGCAGAATTCGAGGCTGGGGACTGGGAAGGACTGTGGGCTGGATTTGCAACCCTGCTCACAAACTGCTGCCTAGTGGTGGGCTGAGAGGCTTGGCGGCTGGGACTGGACTCAGGAGGGACATGTGCCCCATTCATGGCTGATTACTAAGAGGGCATGGAGGGCTGTTTGCCCCTTCCCACTCCAACCTAGTGCATCGAAACACACAGAGGCACAAAGGCCAGACAAGTCAGTGACTTGACCACAGAACTGCCCTGGAAGAGGCCTCCAGAGCTGGGGCTCAAGGTCGTGCTCTCAATCATCCCTGCAGCCACGCGCGCAGCTGTCCATAGACGTGAGAACCAGCCACGCGAGCAGCTGACAACAGACGTGAGAACCAGCCACACAAGCAGCTGTCCAGACGTGAGCCAGCCACACAAGCAGTTGTCCACAGACGTGAGAACCAGCCACGTGCACAGCTGTCCATAGGCTGAGAGCCAGCCACGCATGCAGCTGTCCACAAACGTGAGAACCAGCCACATGAGCAGCTGACAACAGATGTGAGAGCCAGCCACGCAAGCAGCTGTCCACAAACGTGAGAACCAGCCACATGCACAGCTGTCCATAGACTGAGAGCCAGCCATGCGAGCAGCTGTCCACAGACATGGGAAGGACCCTGCTGGTCCAGTGTGGAACGTCCCTCCACCCCTAGCCCCACTTACACCAGGAGGAAGCGGGCTCCAGCTTCGCCCCTGGCTTCTGCGTGGCTGGGGTCCTCCCTGGCCGACAGGCCCCAGATGCCCAGGCTGAGGCCCAGCAGGTTGCAGACCACGACGAGCAGGACCATGGAGCACAGCACACAGCCCAGGATCCACCTGCCACAGAGAAGTATTCCTGTCAGTCACCCCAGAGAGTCGTCTCCCACTGACCTGGCGGCTGGGCTGGGGCACACACTCAGAGGTGGGAACTTCATAACTGTGATCTAGAAGCTTTCTGGGCCCCCCCACTCTGGCCACAGGGTCCTACCTCCGAACCCAAGGGGCTGTAAGCTGAGGTGGGGCCACAGAGGGCAAGGGGTAAGGGGTCATGTTCAGTGAGAGCAGAGGCTGAAGATGGCTAGGGGCGAGAGGGGCTGAGCCCTGGAGGGGTGAAGGCCCCAGGCACCTGTATCTTTCGTATCTCTGCACCTCCTCCAGGTAAGGCCGGCTGCTCCGCTCCACGTCCTCCAGCGCCTGGCTCCAGCGTGCAGCGGCCTCCCCAGCCCGGGAAGCCCTCGGCCAATGAACTCAACCCTTCCGGCTGCTCCTTCACCACCTTCCTCAGCTCTGCCCAAAGCAGCAGGGACACAAGTGATGGGAAGGCAGCCAGGGGCCCAGGGAGCAGGGAATGAGCATGAGACATACACAGACCCCAGAGAAGGTCCATCCCACCCCGGGCAAGGGGACCCCTCCCGTCCCCTCCACAGCCCCCTCCTCTATCCCAGGCTCTCTGGAAGGACCTGGGCTGCACAGAGTAGGCCTCACCTTGGACCCTGTCTGCCACCTGGAGGGCTGTCAGTAATGGGAGGGCGTTGAAGGTGTTGTTCTCCTGCCGGACCAAACGTGGCTATGCCACCCGCCATCTCCGAGCCCAGAGACAGGGTCTCCCTCTGCTCCCAGCTCCAGAGAGAGGGAACCACACCTCCCTTTCTCCCTGAGGCTGCGGCTTCCTCTCCCCGAGGGCCCACTCAGCCCTACTCAGCACCCCCCCACAGCCAGCCTTGTCACCCCCCCCCTCCGCCCAGGAGAGCACAGCAGTAGCCTCCCTTCCCTCTTGCACACGACAGCCAGACAGCTCCCGACTCATCCAGCTCCAAGCTGCTCTTCCCACATCAGCAGCCACTATCTTGCTCCTGGCACCTTCCACACCAGCCATCCTCCACCACTGACTCACCATTTCCCCTTCTCTGGCATTTTCCAGGCCCTGGGTCATGTTGCTGACTCCAGACTGCAGACACACACACACACACACACACACACACACACACACACACACACACACACACAAATCTCCACCCAGGAGCCTTCTGTTAGCTTGGCTCCTGCCCTCACCCCTCGGGGTTCCAAGCTCTTCCATCTGAGCTGTGACCTGTGTCCCAAAAGACCAAGCACACCAGAGCCCAGCCCAGACCCCATGAAAAGTGACGGCTCAGGTCTTAGGAAAATGAAAGACCCCTCCTGGAGGTGGTGGAACCTCAGACAGGCAGAACAAGGTTGGGGGGCACCATGTAGACATGTCTGGTGGCAGGGGTGGCAAGAGGGACAGACCTCAGACAGGCAGGGTGGCATGGCAGGGGCACGGTGAGACACCCACCACATGGCAGGGGCCTTCAGACGCTCAGACAGGCGGGCAGCATCCACTCACCTCCTGCACCATCGCAGAGAAGTTGGCCCGGGGACACCCTGGAGCCGGTGCAGGGCATCACTCACAGCTGGAACCTGCAGAGTTGGAGTCTGGTAGGACTGTGTCCATGGAGGGCTCTGAGAGAGGGCCCTGGGGCAGGACAGGAAGCAGGGGGTGCTGACCCCTCCATAGCCCTGTGTCGCAAATGGCCCTACTGGCGGGAAGGCACAGAGCACACGGTGCGCAGGCTTGTGGCCCGCCTCCAGCCCCAAAGCCAGGGAAGCGCCTCCTCAGTTCAGGTGGGCAGAGAAAAGCGAGGAAAGAAAAGCAGACCAAGGAAGGGTGTCTGGGGACCTCTGGCCAGTGCGAGGGGCTCCCACAGGCAGAGCACCTACCCTCACCTCCCCACACACACTGCCAGGGGTCTCTGGATCTGAACCTGGCTGAAGTCGGCTCCCCAGCTCCAGGGCTTGGGCCCGGCTCAGGGCTTCTGTGCAGCCCCGGCAGGCTGGTTCCTGCAGCAGCGCCAGGAGCTGCTCCCGGAGGTTCCGAACGGTCAACTCCAGGGTGTGCTGGCTCTGCCGCAGCTCCTCGGCTGAGGCGTTCAGCACCCGGAGGTGGTCCACAGACACCTGCAGGGGCTGAAAGACCCGCACCACTGAGTAGGGGCCCTCAACCACCAAGGCCTGCGGGGAGGCAGAGGGTCTTCCCCCTCACCCCCGGTCCTGAGCGCCTTCCCCATCCCCACCCCTGGGTCAGGGGCGCCTGCCCCATCCCCACCACTAGGTCAGGGGCGCCTTCCCCATCCCCCACCACTAGGCGCCTTCCCTTCCCCCCAGCCAAGGCAGGCAGGGCAGCCACCAGCGGCAGGAAAGCCTCAGGGCATGGTAAAGCAGAAGAGAGAAGGATTGCGGTATGAAAAAGTCAGGGAAAGTCATGGGCGGAGTTTACGGGCTGGGCTGACTGGGGCTGGGGGTGGGGCACCTGCACCCCCTTGGGGGCCCACTCACCCTTGACCCAGCTTCTGCACTGAGGTCAGTGTATGCTCCACGGTACTGCTGAGCTGAGCATGGATGGTGTTGCCGATGTTCAGACCAACACCTGGAGAACACAGGGCCGGGCAGGGAAGTGGAGCAGGAGCACAGCCCCCCCTCTACCTCCCCCCCACACCCCATATCCATCTAACCACCCTCCCAGAATCCAGCACCAGGTTTTCAAATCCTGCAGTCCAGCTGGGCCCCAGCCCTCTGCCAGGGAGTTCCCCAGAGGAGGACAGGTTGCCAGGAGGAAGGTGCTGGGATATGAGCCCGGTATGAGCCTCACCATCCAGGTCCTCCAAGACAGCGCTCCTGGGGCAAGGAAAACTGCTCCGCTACAGCCTGCAGCTCCCTACACCAACACAGAGCCACGCGTCTGCTCTTCCCTGGACCCCGCATGAGCGCCCACCTGCACCCAGGGCTTCTCCCCTTACCGGTGGTGACCCCCTCTCCCCACCTCCCACCCACCGCTCTCAGCACCTGCGCACCAGAGACCCTCCAGTAGGGGCGGTCCCGCCCTACCGAAAGCGAGTCCCTGAAAGGTACGACCCATCCCTGCCCGGGCCTGGGGCGCACTGGGTGCTCACCTGGGGACATCGGAGACCAGGCCCCGGAGGCTAAGCAGAGTCTCGGGCACGGCCTCCGCACTAGGGCCCGTGTGCTCCGTGCACCGCTGGTTAGTGGCGAACGCACGGACGACGCCCCGACCCTGTGGGGATGCGGGAGTTAAGGGCTGGCTGGCAGCACTGGGCAGCATGCCCCAGCTCCTCCCCGCCGTCCCCGGCCGGGTCTGGGCACAACTCACAGCAGCACGAGGGTGGTCAGCAGTAGGAAGGTCAGCAGGGCCCCCGCGCTGGCATGCCAAGGCCTTGTGTTCCGGCCTTCACGCGGCCTCCGCAATGCCGGCGCCAGCGGCAGCAGCAGAACACAGCCCGGCGCTGGGCACCCGCCAGCAGGTAGAGGCCAGCGATCACCGCGCACACCACGTAGCCCGCCTCGTACCGCACCACCTGGGGAGTTGGGCCTGCATCCGTGGGACGGGCCTGACCCCAGGCCCGAGTCCCCCACCACCCAGAGAGGCCCAGGATGCCCTAGGTTGTTTAAGAGATTGCAAATGAGGAGGCGGAAGTCCTCCAATCAGCTGGGGCTGGAACCCAGGTTGGTTCTCTGCCTCCTCACTTCTGGTTCTGCATTCAGGAATCAATCCTAGTGGGTTGGAGGACCCATATGGGGTGCCAGGGACTGAACCCGGGTGGGGGTGGGCTGTGTGTAAAGGCAAACGCCCCTGCCCACCCTGCCCAAGCCCCCCCCTAAACCTAATGCCAGCCCCTCCCCCCACGTACTGCTCCTGCCTCTCCCTCCTCCTCAGCTCACCCTCATCCGCCTTCACAGACTCCGGCTCGTTCAGTAAGGACTTCACCAGCTCTAGGTAAAGAGGCAAACGGGACCTGGTCTCCTGGGTCCCGCCCACCTCCTTGGGGAAGTCAGGCAGAGATCCCCTCTCCTGCTCAGAGGAGGG
>JAJIBD010009209.1:0-27500 GCA_021461705.1 Cryptotis parvus
TAGTTCATTAGTTCTGTTTCATTAGCTGTGAGAAGTCCAATTTTAAAATTTATTTATTTATATTTGCTTTTTTGGGGCACAACTAGCAATACTCAGGGGTTACTCCTGGCTCCACACTCAGGAATTACTCCTGGCAGTGCTCAAGGGATTTTATGGGATGCCGGGAATCAAACCTGGGTAGACCGTGTGCAAGGCAAACACCCTCCCCTATACTATGGCTTCTGTCGAGAAGCCCATTATTAGGGACAGACTGTACTGTGCCTTAGGAGTTCTTTAAATGTTTAAAAAATGCCTTTTCTTTTTTTATGTTGCTTGTCTTTGTTTGTTTGTTTGCTTGCTTGCTTGCTGGCTTGTGTATTTTTTTTTTTTTTTTTGCTTTTTTGGGTCGCACCCGGCAATGCTAAGGGGTTTCTCCTGGCTCTGCACTCAGGAATTACTCCTGGCGGTGCTCGGGGGACCATATGGGATGCCGGGGGATCGAACCCAGGCCGGCACAGGCCGGCCGTGTGCAAGGCAAACGCCCTACCCGCTGGGCTATCGCCTCCGGCCCAGGCTTGTGTATTTTGGATTGGGGGCTATATCTGGTGATGCTCAGGAATTTTTCTTGGCTCTGCATTCTGGAACTACTCCTGGCAGGGCTTGGGGGATCATATGTACCACCCACTGTACTATTGCTCTGGCCCCTACAAAACGTCTCCCTTTCCTTTCAGACTAAACCTGGTGGTGCTCAGGACCCAGCACAGGCTCCAGTGCTGCAGGTCACTGTTGGTGGTGCTCAGAGGACCACGCAGTGGAGGTCACTCTTGTGTTTTAGGGACCTGTGATCCTCTTGGTGATGTTCGGGGACCTGTGAGGTCACTCCGGCAGGGACCATGCGGTGAGGTCACTCCTGGCGGTGTTCAGGGGACCATGCGGTGAGGTCACTCCTGGCGGTGCTCAGGGGACCATGCGGTGAGGTCACTCCTGGCGGTGCTCAGGGGACCATGCGGTGAGGTCACTCCTGGCGGTGCGCAGGGGACCATGCGGTGGAGGTCACTCCTGGCGGTGCTCAGGGCACAGAGTGGTGCAGAGGCGAGAATCTGGGCGGTCTCATGAAAAACTTGTGTTCTTCTTTCTGAGCCATCACCGTAGCCTGGAAAGTGTCTAGGAAGCCCAGAGTGACGCCATCAGAGCAGATGGGAGCGAGAGCACAGCCAGCAGCCCAGCAGAGACCCTCACTGGGGACATCTCTGCATCATCTCTGAGGGACAAAGGGGACAGAGAAGGGCAACCAGGACCATCTGTACATGGTAGCTGGTGTTCCTGCATGCCAGGTGAGCCGGGCGCTGGCCATCTTTGCTCCAGGCTCCTGTCCCAATCACACTGGCACCGCAAGCCACCTGGGAGAGAGAAACGGGCTCCCTCTGGGCAAGCGCCCGGTCTCCCTCCTGAGGCAACACTGCCCACCCCCCCCCCCCACGGCAGAGCCTGGGATGCTGAGGTCCAAATTTCTGCAGATCCGTTTCTCAGCCTCCAGACCTCGGATACTCTTGGTTCCTGCTCACATGCGTGAGATGCGGCTGTGTCTCATTGGCTGGCAAACAGTGTTAGAACCCAGACCGTCAGCTTTGGTGACAGGCAAGCCAGTGGCATCCCAAACCCCTACAGAGAACATAGAGAGAAAAGCTCTAAGGCTCTGAAAGCCTGCATGGGTGGAGGCAGAGAGAGATGCGGGTGACAGGGGGCAGGGGCAGGGCCCCTCTGGGACAGGCTGGGGGCCCAGGAGGGGAAGGCTGGGGCATCACAGAGGGGGATCTGGGGGGTCAGGGGAGGTCATGGGGAGGGAGGGCAGGGGTCACGAGGAGGGAGGGCTGGGGGTCATGGGGAGGGGGCGGGGGTCACGAAGAGGGAGGGCTGGGGGTCACGAGGAGGGAGGGCTGGGGGGTCATGAGGAGGGAGCCTGGGGGGTCATGAGGAGGGAGGACTGGGGTCATGAGGAGGGGAGCCTGGGGGTCATGAGGAGGGAGGACTGGGGTCTTGAGGAGGGAGGACTGGGGCTCATGGGGAGGGAGGGCTGGGGTCACGGGAGGAAGGGCTGGGGTCACGGGGAGGGGGGGGCTGGGGGTCACAAGAGGAAGGGCTGGAGGTCACGAGGAGGGAGGGCTGGGGGTCACGAGGAGGGAGGGCTGGGGGGTCACGAGGAGGGAGGGCTGGGGGTCACGGGAGGGAGGGCTGGGGGTCACAAGGAGGGAGGGCTGGGGTCACGGGGAGGGGAGGGCTGGGGGGTCACGAGGAGGGAGGGCTGGGGTCATGGGGAGGGAGGGCTGGGGGTCACGAGGAGGGGAGGGCTGGGGGTCACGAGGAGGGAGGGCTGGGGTCACGAGGAGGGGAGGGCTGGGGTAACGAGGAGGGAGGGCTGGGGTCCACGAGGAGGGAGGGCTGGGGTCATGGGGAGGGAGGGCTGGGGGTCACTGGGAGGGAGGGCAGGGGGTCATGGGGAGGGAGGGCTGGGGGGGTCACTGGGAGGGAGGGCGGGGGTCATGGGGAGGGAGGGCTGGGGGGTCACGAGGAGGGAGGGCTGAAGGTCACGGGGAGGGAGGGTGGGGGTCACGGGGGGAGGGCTGGGGGTCACGAGGAGGGAGGGCTGGGTCTCGGGAGGGAGGACTGGAGGTCACGAGGAGGGAGGGCTGGGGGTCACGAGGAGGGGAGGGCTGGGGTCACGAGGAGGGAGGGCTGGGGTCACGGGGGGGAGGGCGGGGTCACAGGCAGGGAGGGCTGCTGCCTGTGTTAGTGATGCCCACTTCCTGCAGAACACATGTGATGAACAAACCCGGCTCAGGGGAGCCCAGGACAAGGCTTGAGCCAGTGCGGCAGGAGAGTCGTGTAACGGAGAGACAGGACCGCAGGGACGTTTCCCAACTTCCTGTGATGCAGGGAAACGCTATCCTGCCCCATTGTGAAAGCGTCTGTGTGGTCACTGCGAGCTAAACGGAAGTGTGTCTCAGGGTCCGGACCCAGGAGGAAGGGCCGCTGCCTTGCTGGCCTCCCTCGGGCATAAAAGGAGGCTGAGGCTCCGGGGAGAGAGGTGGCCGTGTGGGCGCTGCCCGCAGGCCACGGGGGCAGCTGGAGTGGAGAAGGACCCTCTGGCCACCCCGTCTGGGCCTGGACCTCTCGCTCCTGCCTGTGCTGTGGCTCACAGTTTGCAGAGAAGCAGCTGGGTCTATGGTCAGACAGGCTGGTCCCCCAAGTTCATTGTTCTTAAACTAGGAGAGATGAGCCGTTACGAGGGACTTAGACGGGGGTATGCAGTTCCCTGGCGGCCAAGCAGAGAGGAGGGGCCCGGAAGATCCCTCACCCAAAGTGACGCACCATGGGGGAATCAGGGCAAGGTGCTCACACCTAGAGGTGCCACTGTGCCCCCTGTCCCGCAGGAGCCTTCCCCATCACTGTCTGTACGTGCCCCCGGGTCAGCATGGCTCGTTTGAGGGGCCGGAGTGATAGTCCAGAGGGGGAGGGCGTTTGCCTTGCATGCGGCCAACCGGGTTTGATCCCCGGCATCCCATATGGTCCCCGAGCACCGCCAGGAGTAATTCCTGAGTGCAGAGCCAGGAGCAACCCCTGAGCATTGCCGGGTGTGACCCAAAAAGCAAAAATAAAAACACTTTCATTTGCAGGCTACTGGAGAGATAACGCAGCAGGGAGGGCACTTGCCTTGGGCATGGCCGACCCGGGTTCGATCCCCGGCATATTATATGATCCCCTGAGCACCACTAGGTGGGACCCTCCCAACTCCAAAACTAACCAAAAATGAGTTTCACTGTTATTGTTAGACTGTAGTTGAGGTCACGTGATGCTAACAGTGACCTTGAAACTTCGTTACTGCACCTTCACCAGCAAGGGGGCGAAGTCTCTCCCCCTTGCCCCAACGCCCCTCTTAGTTGCCCTCCCTCTCCCCCACTGCTCTGTGACTCGGTTCCACAAAGTTCAAGGGTCTGTTCCCAACAGGTGCCGCCTGCCCCCTTGACTGTGTGTTCCACACCTGGATGCCGTCAACCTGTATTTGTCCTTGTCCGTCCCTCTGACTCATTTTGTTCCCAGATGACCCCCTGGGCCCCCCACGTCATAGCCAAAGGCACGATTTCACCTTTTCATCTTTTCTCAGAGTGGCATCGTGTCTGTGACCACGACCCCTGACCCATTCGGCTGCCGCTGGGCATTTGGCTGGTGTCTAGCTGGTGGCCGCTGTCCCCAGCTCTGCCTTTTGGCATGCCCTGCCGCCACTGCTGTTGCTGGCTCTGAGGCAGGGTGTTCCCACAGACCTGCCTCACTGTGCTGTGATTTGCATTTCCCCGTCAGGGACAATGGGCACTTCCTGAGAGGCGAAAAACCACCTGCACATCCTCCTCCCGGAAGCATCTCTTCAGCAACACTGTGCATTTGTTTTTAATTTACTTTTCTTTTATTGAATCACAGTGAGATACAGTTACAAAGTTGTTCATGATTGAGTTTCAGTCATACAATGCCCAACATCCCTCCACCTTCCTTCCTGTCCCCAGCTCTTGCCCCTTTGGTTCTCTCTGTCTCTCTGATTCTGTCTGTCTCTGTCTCTGTCTCTGTCTCTGTCTCTGTCTCTGTCTCTGTCTCTCTCTCTCTCTCTCTCTCTCTCTCTCTCTCTCTGTGTGTGTCTGTCTGTCTTGTCTTCTCTCTCCTTTATGGTTTGTAATCATTATGGCTCTGGGAACCAACAGTTCTGCCCAGAGTAATCATTCCCAACTATGGTTCTATGACTGTCATCCGGCCCTTCTCTTCCTAACTGCTCTTCTACCCTCACATCGTTGCATTTGATCCTGGGCCGTTGGTTTTGTTGTTGAGTTTTGTCTCCCTCCGACCAGTAGGGCCTCTCTACTTCCAAGAAGCAGAGAGCCTCCCAGAGCCAGAGAATTCCCGCTCCTGCATCATGGTTTTCCCTGAAGAATGAGCCGGGATTGTAAAGACTGTGCCCTTGGCTCACAGGCCTGCAGGGGAACCACCTGGGACCACAAGGAAGAGGGGGAGTGACGGGGTGGAGGGGGCCTGCGGGTTTGGGGAATAAACATCAGCCTTGTCTGGGCGCTGCTTCTGCGGGGTCCACTTTCAACCCAGTCAAGGGCCTGGAGGAAGCAGAAGCTGACAAAGGTGCTGGGGAAGTGTTGCGGGCGGGGGGCAGGGGGAACACTGTAAAAGGCAAAGGGAGAGCGTGTGTGGAAAGAGACCAAGTCCCTCTGCCCGGAAGCCCCCACACCAGCTCCCCGTGGGCCCCTCTGGCTGCCAAGTGCCTTCTAAAGTTCTGACCCAACTTTTCAAAACTCCAGAATTTCTCAATCTGCCTCGAGGGCCCCCACGCTCCTCCCCTCCACACCCGGCAGCTGGTTCCGCCATTGGTACACAGTTCCCACAAACAGGCAGCGCAAGGGGCCGGGCAAGGATAAAGCCAGCAGCAGGGCAGGGCCTGGAGAGCCCCGAGTCCGGGATGGCGCTGAAGATGGTGCATGCAGGTCATGGGGCTGTCTACAGGGGGGGCACAGGGCTGGGCAGTCCACGGAACTGCTGCATGGATGGCCGGGGACCGCAGCAAAGGGGCTGGGGAGCACAGCCAGGAAGGGAGGGAGCCAGTGGTCCCCCTTGGCTTGCCTGGAGGGTGCTGGGAGGAAACCCTGGAGAACTCACCCTGACTTTTCCCTCAGGCTTTGCCATCCTGCTGCTGCTGCTGCAGGGCTGTGAGTAACCAGACTCAGGGCCGGGGGGGGGGGGGGACCTGGGAGGGAGGTCTGGACCCTGGGACCACCTTCTCAGTTTCTCCGGTATCCAGACGTGTTGGCACGCTCGGGCTCTGCTTGCTGCCATCCTGCTGCACAGTTTCAATAGGAGAAGACCAAGGGCTGCAGCCAGGGGCCCAGGAGCACACACAGGGGCCCCGAACAGGACAGTGATCCCGGCCGGGCACGTTCTCTTGGCAGCCTCAGGAGCAGCAACAGAACCTGTGTGTGAGGCCACAGCGCCCACAGCAGAGTCTAAATGATCTGTAATGAGCCTAAGTTCAGGGTCTCCCATCAGAGGGAGGCGTCTGAGCTCTCAGGTGGACGCCCCACATTGGGGGACCCCACGCCCCCATATCTGCTGACCCCAGCTGCCTCTGGCTAGGCGGTTCTCCTGCAAAGCCACCGCCTCCAGGAAGTCCTCTTTACGTGTACCAAGTCCTGTTCACCTGCTCCTCCACCCCAGTGCGGTGCCCAGAGTAAGAACTTGGTCCCAGAGTAAACCCGCTGGATTTGGTCTCCTCTGAGCATCCCCCGGTCCCTCCTTCCCCTCCCCTAGAACCTGTAGAATATGTTCTTTTGTGCTGGAGATCGAACCCGGGCCTCACATGCGCGAAGATGCGAGTCAGCCACTGAGCCCTGAATAGGGCCCTGGCGACTTGCTGGGGCCGGCCCCGCCTTTCAGCTGGGTGCTCACTGACTGACTGGAAACCTGCCATGGGGACCCCAGAGAGTCAGGTCGCTGGGTCAAAGCTGGGATCCAGCTCACGGCCTCACACTCACAAGGCTGAGTGTGACCACTGAGCCACTCGGCCCTGCCGCCTGCTTCCGTCCAGCGGGGAACACCCAAGGCAGAGGGGCCGTTGGCAGCCCTTTTCCTGGGGTCTCCCACTGGGCTCCCAGCCCTGCTCTGGTGCTGGGCTCAGAGTGCAACCCAGGGTGGCGGACTCGGCCCAGCCCAGCCCCGGTTTCGTGCAGGCTCCGCACACAAACTGTTCTGCTACTACACCAACTGGTCCCAGTACCGGCCGGGGAGGGGAGCTGCCTCCCCGATGCCATCGACCCCTTGCTCTGCACCCACCTCATCTACAGCTTTGCCAACATCACCAACAACGAGATCGACATCTGGGAGTGGAACGATGAGATCCTATATGAGTCCCTGAACAGGCTCAAGACCAGGTGAGGGAGGGAGGAGGGGCGGGGGCGGGAGGAGGGCGGGGCGGGAGGAGGGGCGGGGAGGAGGGGGCGGGGCGGGGGGGAGGAGGGCGGGCCAGGGCGGGGCCAGGACTGGAGCACAGGGTCTGGAGCTGAACGTGAGGAGGTGAGGAAGGACAGTGCTGGGCACAGCTGAGCTCTCGGGAAAGGGGTCCCCACCCCTTCCACAAGAATACCTCTGCAGGGAGCAAGGACGATCCCCGTGGCTCCAGTCGGTCACTCCAGCACAGGAGAGGCCCCAAGGGCAAACACTCCTGAGGAACCCAGAGCTGCCACAAAGCCCTCAGTGCCTTAGGAATTGAGGCTCTCTGCTGAAAAGGGAGAGAGAGAGAGAGAGAGAGAGAGAGAGAGAGAGAGAGAGAGAGAGAGAGAGAGAGAGAGAGAGAGAGAGAGAGAGAGAATAGTGTCTACCACAGAGGCAGGCTGGGGGTGGGGGGCTGGGGTCTCTGGCGGTGGGAAACGTGCTCTGGAGCAGGGACGGTGTTGGACTTTGTGTGGCTGGAACCAACCGTGAACAGCTTTGTAACTGTTACCTCATGGTGATTTAATAAAGTGTGGGGGGATGGAGTCTAAACTTCAGTAGCATGATACTTATCCACTACTGTGGTTTTATCATTGAAAAGAATTGTTATACCTAAGATAAAAATAATTTAGACTGCCAAAAAAAAAAAAAGAAATGAAACGTCCCCATTTCAAGGGTTTCGGGGTGTAAACCCAGCCCCCGCTCCCCTGCAAGCTAGAGCTGGTCACAGCTGCTGGACAGGGGCGTCCAGTGCCACAGCTCCGCTCCAGCCTGGCCCTCCTGCCCCTGCACCCTACAGGAACCCCAACCTGAAGACCCTCCTGTCTGTTGGCGGATGGGCCTTTCGTCATCAAAGGTAGGACCCACCTCCATGGGTGCGGGAGGCGAGTGAGGAGTCACAGCTTCCAGCCTGCTGCAGGGGCTCAGGGGTGCTGTGTAGGGGCCTCGGGCTGCTCCCACCCACTGAGACCCCAAGTCACAAGGCAGGAAGGACCGCCCCACCACCTCACACCTGGAAACGAGGCTCAGGCTGCTGGGGCTGGAGTGGCAGTCCAACCGGGAGGGTGCTTGCCTTGGAGGTGACCCAGGTTCCATCCCCAGTACCCCATACGGCCCCTGAGCACAGAGCGGAGTGAGCCCAAAGCCGGGCCTGAGCCGGGAGTACCTGAGACAGAGCCGGAGTGAGCCCTGACACAGAGCCAGAGTGCCCTGAACACGAGCCACTCTGAGCACAGAGCCGGGAGTGAGCCCTGAGCACAAGCCAGTGAGCCCTGACACAGGTGGTGACTCTGAGCACAGAGCCGGGAGTGAGCCCTGAGCACAGAGCCAGGAGTCAGCCCTGAGCACAGAGCCAGGAGTGAGCCCCTGAGCACAGAGCCAGTAGTGAGCCCTGAGCACAGAGCCAGGAGTGAGCCCTGAGCACAGAGCCAGGAGTGAGTCCTGAGCACAGAGCCAGGAGTGAGCCCTGAACACAGAGCCAGGAGTGACCCTGAGCACAGAGGCCGGGAGTCAGCCCGAGCACAGAGCCAGGAGTGAGCCCTGAGCACAGAGTGGGACTGAGCCCTGAGCACAGAGTCAGGAGTGACCCTGAGCACAGAGCCGGGGGGAGCCCTGAGCACAGAGCCAGGAGTCAGCCCTGAGCACAGAGCCGGAGTGAGCCCTGAGCACAGACAGAGCCGGGAGTGAGCCCTGAGCACTGCCAGGTATGACCCCAAAACAAAATAGCTGTGGCTCCTGGCCTCAGAGATGAGAGGACTGAGAAGGGAAAGTGGGTGCTCAGCGGCCCCCAGGCTGGGAGAGAGGTCAGAGTAGCAGTGAGCGGGGCAAGGCATGTCCGGGAGTGGCTCCCTCTTGCCTGGTGAGGGCATGTAGCACCTTACCGGCCACTGCTGTGTGACCCCCAAGCCCAGCGTTGCTGCGTGACCCCCAAGCCTGGAGCTGCTGTGTGACCCCAAGCCCAGAGCTGCTTGGGACCCCTCCAAGCCCAGAGTTGGGCTCCCAGCCCCTGGTACAGGTGAACAGACTCCAGTGAGATGTGCCAGATGTCCTGGCCAGCAATTGACAGGGCAGCCAGGGAGAAGCAGAACTGCCTGGTCCTGACACACTCTAGGATGCCTGCGGGGCTGTGACCCCCAGCACCAGCCACAGAGTTGTGGGGGCTACAGTGTCCTCTCCAGGGGCCCAGGATCCCGCACTGCAGCTCGTGGAGTCCTGGGGTGATTCTGTGTGACCATGTCTGTTAGTGTGTAGCTCTGTGTGAATGTGTGTTGTGTGTGGGGGTGTGGGGGGTGGTGTGTGGGGCATGTGTTGTGCATTAGTGTGTGCTGTGTGTAACTGTGGAGAGTTGTACAGTAGCGCATGCTGTGAGTGTGTTTGTGAGAGTATGGAGTGTGTATGTGTGTGGAGTATGTGTATGTGGGAATGTGTGTTGTTTGTATGTGCATGTTGTATATATACATACATGCTGTGTGTTGTGTATTATGGAGTGTGTGTTTGTGGGGATGTGTGTTATATATGTGCATGCATATGTATGGAGTGTGACTGTGGGGCATTTATGTGTGTGCTATGTGTTGTGTATAGTGGGGTGTGTGTATGTGTGTATATGTGTGGACTGTGTGTTTGTGGGAGTATATGTTGTGTGTTGTATACTGTGGAGTGTGTGTATATATGGGTGTGTATATGTGCGTATGCTGTGCGTTGTGTACTGTGGAGTGTGTGTATATATGGGTGTGTATATGTGTGTATGCTGTGCGTTGTGTACTGTGGAGTGTGTGTATATATGGGTGTGTATATGTGTATGCTGTGCGTTGTGTACTGTGGAGTGTGTGTATGTGTGGGAGTGTGTGCTGTGCACTGTGTGTGTGTTGGAGTGTGTATGGGGAGTGCCGGCGATCAAACCCAGAGCCTCGCGCTCAGACCTACCTTCCTGCCCCAGATTCTACAAAATCGCGTCAGACGCCGAGAGCCGCAGGACCTTCATCCGCTCCGTGCCCAGCTTCCTGCGCACCCACGGCTTCGACGGGCTGGAGATCTCCTGGGTGCATCCTCAGCGGAGGGACAAGCAGCCTCCTCGCCACCCTCATCAAGGTACTGGGGGGCCCAGCAGGCAGAGGGAGGGTGGGCTCGGGGGCCGGGGCCCAGCTGCAGGGAAGCTGTCACTGAGCAACAAGCAGGGTCTGGAGAGGCAGAGACCCCCGTGGCTGCCTCTTCGTAGGGAGTCAGTAGGTGATGCACCCAACATGTCCCCTCCGGGAACAGCCACACACACACACACACACACACACACACACGCACACACACACACACACACACATACATGCAACACATGCACACACATACATGTGCACACACATGCACACACATTAACTCACACACATACACATGCATACACACATGTATACACACATGCACACATGCATACACACTTGTGCACTTATGAATGTGCATATACACACATATACACACACGTGCACACTCATGCACACACTCACACACATACACACGCACACACACGCACACATACATGCGCACACACATTAACTCACACACATACACATGCATACACACATGCAAACACACTTGTGCACGCTTATGAATGTGCACATACACACATATACACACATGTGCACACACATGCACACACTCACACACATACACACATTCACACACGTACACACACACACGCACCCGGGCAGAGGGACGCTCCAGGCCCACTCCCAGGCCCAGGGCAAACACTTGAGTGTTGGGCTTCCCACACTGGCTCTAAAAAGCTCACACAAGGCAACTCTCTCTGGTTGCCAGCTGAGCAGAGGGGGGCCTGAGAGCAGGCAAGGACAGTCCCCGAGGTGGGTCGCAGTGTCTTTCAGTATCCGGGGACCACAGCAGGTGGAGAAGACTGAAAGGCACTGGGGACCCCAGCCCGGCCCCCCAACACTTCTGCCTGTCCCCTCAGGAGATGAAGGAGGAATTCTCCAGGGAGACTGGGCCTGAGCCCAACCGGCAGCCCCTCCTGCTGACCGCGGCCCTGTCTGCAGGGAAGGTGGCCATCACCAGCGGCTACGACGTGGCCCAGATAGCCCGTGAGTGTCCGTCCAGCCTGCCGGACCCGACACCTGTCCTTCCCAAATGTGACGTGTGACTCTGAGTCAGTTTGCCTGCCTCAGTTTCCCCATCTGTCGAAGGAGAGGAAGGATCCCTACCCTCTTTACTCAGGGGGATGGGCCGGCCCACGAGAGACCCCCTCATGGTTCCTGCATTTGTGGAACAGGACCTGGGGAGGCGACACTGTCCACCCACCACTAGGCGGTTTCCTCAGTCCAGCAGGAGGGTCCTGGCCGGGCAGCCCTATAGGAACCTTACTTTTATGTCTGGGCTGCCGGGGACAGCCAGGGGACCCGCTTTCTGTCACCCTCTTCAAACCAGCCCCCGTCAGCATGGGCGAATAAGCACCCATCAGCCAGAAGCCTGACCTTAGGGCACCCAGGTCAGAGACGCAGCAGCTCCACTGCGGTTCTAGAACCTTCTGCAGGATCCGAGGAAGGTGTGGTCAGTGTCACGCATGTGCAGGCTGACCGCTCCACCTGCCCACGGCAGCTCCTACCTGTCTGACCACTCCACCTGCCCACGGCAGCTCCTAACCACCTCGGCCCCTGCCTCCATCCCTCGATCCTGCTATTTGCCCACTAGCCTCGACGTCACTGCTGTCCACTGTCCCCCAGATGAATATGGTTGGGCAGGTGTGGCCAGTGGGGCCCCCTTCTTCCCCTGCACTGGCCCTGGTCAAGGGTTCCACTGAGTGTGGGTGAGCCCAGAGCTAAGTGGCCCATACCCTGCCCTCTGCAGACACCTGGACTTCATCAGCCTGCTCACCTACAACTTCCACGGGTCCTGGGAGTCGGTCACGGGCCACCACAGCCCCCTGTTCCGGGGCCCGAAGGACGCGCGCCTGACAGGTTCAACAATGCCGTGAGTGTGGCCATGGGGCTCCGCCACCTGCTGCTCCAGGGCACTGCAGGGGACAAGGAAGCTGACTCCTGAGCTCCAAGAGGGGAGTGAGACCCCCCATGAGGGCAGGATGGTGAGGGTACTGGGCGGGGCTACCCCATCTCTGGCCTTCTCTCCTGCCCCATGTGCGGAGCATGAACCTTAGACTGGCGTGGGGGGGTCCCCAAAGGAAGGGGTTCCCAAGGACCCAGCGAGGTCCCCATGCCCTGCCCTGCCTCTTACAGGACTACGCTCTGAGCTACATGCTGAGGCTGGGGGCACCGCCCACAAGCTGCTGATGGGGGGGTCCCCTCCTTCGGGAGGACCTTCACCCTCGCCTCTTCCAACACGGATGTGGGTGCCCCAGTTTCTGGGCCGGGAGAGCCGGGCCGCTTCACCAAACAGCCAGGGATGCTCGCCTACTATGAGGTAAGGGCTGATGGGCGGGGGCGGTCCCCCAACTCCCGAGGGAGCCCCCAGCCTAGAGAAGCCCAGGCCCCTCAACATCTGCGATCTTGAGGCACCCGACACCCCTGGGGTGGTTCTAGGACGGCTCCTACAGGTGCTGGGCAGTAGCACCAGCTCCCAGGAACTTCCTTCCTAGCCCAGATCTACACTGTGGCGCACAGTCAGGTTCTGATTCAGCCTCCGTGTGGCCTTGGGCCCTCTCAGTGTCATGGTCCATCCCCATTGAAGAGACCGCAGAGGCCAAAGACTGGGGACATTCACACCTGTCTGATACATTACACCGCTGGGTTCCATGCATTGCACGGGGTCATTGCATAGGGTCATTGATAGGTCATTGCACAGGGTCATTGTACAGGGGTCATTGCTCGGGGTCACTGCATAGGGTCATTGCATGGGATCATTGCATAGGGTCATTGCATGGGATCATTACATAGGGTCATTGCACAGCGTCATTGCACAGGGATCATTGCATCATTGCATGGGGTCATTGCACATGGGTCCAATGTCACGGGAGCCAGGGCTGGCTGGAGATTTGTGGTGTGTCATCACCCCTTCTCAGCACGGTGCCCCCCACCTTCTGTCCTCTGCTCAGATCTGCGACTTTCTCCAAGGAGCCACAATCCACAGACTTGACCAACAGGAGCCTTATGCCACCAAGGGCAACCAGTGGGTGGGCTACGAAGACAAGGAGAGCGTCCGGAAGAAGGTGAGAACCTCGGGCAGAGCCTGAGGGAGAGGGAAGGCCCGCTTCCCCGCTGGGGGACAGCAGGGGCGGTGATACAGAGCCTGAGGGAGAGGGAAGGCCCGCTTCCCCGCTAGGGGACAGCAGGGCGGTGATACGGCCCCGCCCCGGAGGAAAGGGGGACCCTGAAACCCAGCCCTGCATCCTGCCTGTCCCCCAGGTGCAGTACCTGAAGAATAAGCAGCTAGGGGCGCCGCCGTGTGGCGCTGGACCTGGACGACTTCGGGGTCACTTCTGTGGCCAGAACGAGCGCTTCCCCCTCATCGGGACCATCAAGGACGCGCTGGCTGCACCTTAGCCCTCAGCCATTGCTCGCCTGCCTGCAAGACTGCCAAGGAGTAGCCACGCCCTCCCAGGAGCCCGGAGATGGGCTCAGAGGGGCGGTGGGGGAGGGGAGACTGTGGGCAGGGGGAGAAGCTGGGGGCTCAGGGCAACGAGATCAATCAGTCCTGTTAGCTGAGAAGACACAGTGACTCCCGGGGATTTCTGCAGCCCCTTCCCCCACCACCCAATGGCTACCACCAAGCCCCGCCATGTCTGAGCACGTGACATGGGCAGTTCCCTACAATGCTGTTCTGTGCAGACACTCCACCCCCAAACCCACTCAGCCCCGCCCATAGCCCCGCCCATAGCCCCCACCCTGCTCCCCAATAAAGCGCCTCTTGCCTCAGCCAGACTCTGGGCTCTGTGCTCACCCGTTTTGGATCCTTCTTATCAGCCTTGGGGGGGCTGCCGTTGCCCCCAGTCCTGTGTGGTGCAAGCGGTGTAGGCGCCTTCCCTGTATCTCTGCACCCCGGCCCTCCAGATAGCTTAGGGAGCTGTCAGGTTAGAGAGCCTGACCCCGAACTCCCAGAAGAAGGGGACAGTGGTGTCCCTTGGGCACCCGTCCCGGGGAGGCGATATGACTCCAGCCTCACGCAATCTCCCAACACGCAGGACGCTCTTTTTAGAGCTGCCCTTGCAGTCCGGTGCCTGGGTCCTGCCGCCGCCCGTCTGGGGTCACTCTCAGCTCCCAGCCCAGGCTGCCCTGCAATGGGGGGGGCTGGGGGGGACGAGCTAGGCTCAGAACCCCCAGAGCCCTGGAGGTGGAGACGCTCCGTCAGGCCGTGCAAGCTCTGAACCCACATTTGTGATCCGCGGGTGTGTGGGCCACGGGGCGGCGTCAGGGCGGGGTGGTGACAGTGGGTCGAGGTGCAGAGAGGAAACTGGCTGCAGGGAGGCCTGAGCTGGCGCCGCACACATGCAATTGATCCCAAGGTCGGGCCTGGCCAACAGCAAGGTCAGAGCTGGCTCTGGGCTCCGGGGACAGTGCATGCCCCCACCGCTGCCAGGGCCGGCCCTCCGCCCTTCCCCTGCCCGCTCCAGGGGACCGCTAGAAGCCCCCCCAGGGCTGTGGGACTGTAAGGGGAAGCCCCCTTCTCCCGGCCACCCATCCCCCACATGGGGTGGCTCGCAGGGCTGACTCAGGGACCTTGGGGGTTAGTCACACTCAGTAATAGCGTTCGTGTCAGAGGACAGAGCGGGGCCTCCAGAACCAGCTGTCTGAGTCACCTGGCACCGGGCACGGCACCCAGGCCGGCCCCCGAGGCCCTCCTGGCCCTGCACCCCCCAACAGCAAAGCCAGTGCTAAAGATGCTCGGGGACCCTACCACCACAGTCACCCCTACCACAGCGCCCGGCTTCCCTTTGGGCTCTGGCCACCGGAGGTGCCCATGAGGATAAAACTGGCCAGGAAAGCCCGTGGGTAGACCCCAGACCTGGGGCTGGTCAGTGTGACGGAAGGTGGGAGGCCTGGAAGAACTGTCTCACCATATGTCCCCCACTGTGGGGGCAGCTGTCCCCTCGCTCCCTGGGTTAACTTGGACCCTTTCCTGCCTCTCAGGACACCTGGAAGAGTTTCTGGGGTGTCCCCGCTGGGTCCCAGAGCAGACGCCTCCTCACCTGGGTGGTATTTGGCCTCACTTCTTGCAGAACGATAGCTCAGAGGCTCACTGTGTCCCCAGCAGTGAGCTTTCGGGCCTCCTTCTGCCAGACACAAGGGGGTCTTGGGGTTTTGACTCACCACCGACTATCAAGGCTTAGGGGATGGGTGAACCAATGTCTAGAAATGTACTTGCACCAGACTCATGAGCCCACACATCCCCACATTTCCCCATTGGCCAATTTAAAGCACCTAGAAGAGTCTAGAAGAATCTAGAAGATTCTGGAAGATATTAGAAGAATCTAGGAACGTCTAGAAGAGCACTGACTTCCTCTAGGTCTTTTCAAGATCTGAGTGATGACCTCCTCCCAGCCCAGGGCTAAGACACTCTTTCTGCCCCCACTGCACTGTCCGGATATTAGCTGTGTAAACCCGGCTCAGGTGGGTGTCCTCGCCAGCCTCCCCAACACTGGCAGTAACGTGGGGGTCACATCCCTCGAGGCCCATCCTCCTGTGGCCACCCCAGGCGCCCCTCCCAGGATTCCTTGGCCTCACACAGCACAGGGAGGCACCCAGGAATTCTGGGGACTGGGCAGTGTGGGACCCCGGGCTGTGCTTCCTGCTGTCTGGGCTCCAGCGGGGCTGAGATGAGACCAAATACAGAGGCAGAGCCGTGCTCCTGCTCTCGGTGGAAGTGCTCGTGCTATCAGCCTGCCCCCCTGGCCCGACTACGGGCATGGGTCCAGCTTGCCCGTCCGTGCCCGCCCTGTCGCAGCAGCAGCACCCAGGCAGTGGGCATCCAATCAGGGTGATGCCCAAGGTAGCGGCTCGAGGGACCCTGGAGGTTCCTCCCCCCCAGAGCTATTCCTGGCCTGAGTGCTCCCCGCCCCTGGTCCCCCAGCCTAGCCTGACCTCACAGCTGGGCACTGGGGCGGGCGGCCGTACTATATAAGAGTGGACCTAGGTATCACAGGCACCCGCAGGCCCCACGCAGCCCAGCCATGACAGGAGAGATCACCCCCGAGGCACCGGCCTCTGCAGAGGCAGCCATGAAGCCCAGCCCACAGCCCTCAGGAGAAGGGGCAGGCCTGGAGGCCAGCCCGGAGGAGCAGGTTCCCAAGCCAGAGAGACCAGAGGAGCCAGCTCCGGAGACCCCTGAGCCCCACGCAGCCCCGGAACCTGTCTCTGAGCCCCACGCAGCCCCGGCACCTGTCTCTGAGCCCCCGCAGCCCCGGCACCTGTCTCTGAGCCCCCCCGCAGCCCCGGAAGCCCCCATGGATATGCGACCTGCACCTCCGAAAGTGAAGGTGACTGGCTGGGCTGGTGGCGGGCAGGTCTGCTGTGAGCGGCGTTGGCATGCTGGTCCTTGAGCCTCGTCTCCCCGCCTGCCCCTCAGATGTCCCCAGTGCCCCTCTGCTGCTGGCCGTGGAGGACGGAGTGAAAACTCTGTGACGGTGAGCTGGGAGCCCCCGAGAGGCTCGGGAGGACGGGGATCCGGGGGATACCTGCTGGAGCTCCGCCGAGAGGGGAGGTGAGCATGGCTGAGCTTGCTGGAGCTCCGCCGAGAGGGAGGTGAGCATGGCTGAGCTGGTGGGCAGGGCAGGGCTGCGGAGTCACCAGCTGGTCCCAGAGAGCCCAGGGAGCAGCAAGTGCCCCTCACCCACCCACTCATAGAGCTCTGAAGATGGGGGAGTGAGGGGGTGTCCCGTGACCTCAGGAGGCCCCTGACTCTGACTCCAAGAGCAGTGTCGGAACAGACAGGCATGGAGGAAGAGCTGGCGCGGGCAGCAGGTGGAGTCGGGCCAAGACAGTGCCACTGGCCGTGGCCCCGTGGTTCACCCCACTGTGGTCAGCTTTCGCCTAGACTTTGCCTTTCCCCTGACTTGGCTGTGTGACTTGGCAAAGGTGTCAGGCCCTCTCTGTTCTTCAGCTGCCCCATCTCTGGCAGTCTTTGCAGTGCTCTAATGTCTTGCTTTGGGTGGGTGGGATGGGCGCCCAAAGGCGGGGACATGGAGGCGGGAAGGGAGACGGAGTCCCCCCCATGCCAGCTCCTCAAAGGGTGGGCTGCAGAGAGGGACGTCTGCCCCACACAGCCCCTCCACCCTCGCTCCCCACCCCCAGCCGCAGAGTGGGTGCCCGTGAATGCCCGGCCCATGATGGTGACCCAGCAGACCGTGCGGAATCTGGCTCTGGGGAGACGCTCTTCTTCCTGCGCGTGGCTGCTGTGAGCTCTGCGGGCGCCGGCCTCCCGGCCGAGCTGGACCAGCCTGTCCGCATCCAGGCCATCATCGGTAAACACCTGCATCTCCGCCCCCTGCTCCAAAGGGGACACTGAGGTCGACAGAGAGAGGGGACAGCTGGCCTCTCCCAGATCACGCTCCCGCGCTAGCCCCTGTCTCACCATCTTGTCTTACAAAAGTTCCAGTTTCGACTGGACCAATAGCACAGCAGGGAGGGCGTTTGCCTCCCACTTGGCTGACCCGGGTTCGATCCCCAGCATCCCATAGGGTCCCCGAGCACCGCCAAGAGTAATTTCTGAGTGAAGAACCAGGAGTGACCCCCTGTCCACTGCCGGGGTTGGCCCCCAAACAGAAAAGTTTCAGGTTCCTCTGGAGGTGGAAAAGACCATTTCTCCCAGGCACCCCATTCTTGGCCTCAAGCAATGCCAGCCCCAGCTCCCTGGCACTGCCTGGGAGTCCCCGAGCTGACTTTGCTTCTCTACATAGCAGGAAGCTCAGCCTGCCCTGTCGCCCCCATCCCCTGGCCTTGGCCTGGATAAGAGGAAGGGCGGAGGCTTTGAGGCCTCTCCCACAGCCCCTGAGGGGGGCCACGCGCAGCGGCAGGGGCTCCTCTGTCCCCAGAGGCCAGCGCTGTGCGGGGTCCCGGCCCAGCTGCTGTCCTGCTACAATTTCTATTTGCAGGGCTCAGCCCGCGCTGGCCCCCTCCCGGCGCTGATCCGGTTTCAGTCTGTTAATGGCTCTGAGTCATTTGGTCTGATCCGAGGTCTCTGGGGACAGCCCAGGGCCCCAGGGTGAGGGAGAGACACAGGCCAGCAGGTGGCCGAGCCGCCCTTCCCGGGGACAGGCGGTTCCTGGCGGAGGCTGGGGCAGAACCCCAGAGTTCTGGACATGTTGTGGGCCAGGCCTCCAGAGAGGGCCATGCCGGGCTTCAAGGAAATAAGGCTCAACTCCAAGGCCACAGCGCTGGGAGTCACAAGTGGTCACTGCTGACCCAGCCGAGCTGGACACGAGGGCGCAGAGTGTCCTTAAGGCTTCTTGCACTCTCACAGGGTACACCTGTCCCCATTGCACAGGGATGGGGTCCCTCCTGCTGGTCTCCGACACCCCAGGCCATGCCGGTCTCTTGAGTCTAGGTGAGAGGCGACCCCACCTGCCGCAGCAAGGAGGGGGACGCTCACAGCGGCCTGCAGGTCTGGAGGCCCCTGCCTTTGGCGCCATATTGCCCAGCGCTGAGACCCAGTGGGGACTCACCAGTCTTGGTTTCAGAGGCCCATGACCGCCGGAGTCCAGCACCCAAGGGCCCACTAAACTTCCCCAAACAGGAAGGGTTTCCTGAAGAGAAGGGGGCGGCTGTGAGCAGGGGGGTCCAGGGCAGGGCGGCCCCCTTCAGGGCGGGGTGGGACACTTCCAGGGCGCCTGGCTCTTCAGCTGTCCCTCCCCAGCCACCTGGAGCTGCCAAGCATTCCTGCCCCTGCAGCTGGTACGGGAGCATGACAAGCCCGCGGCTCGGCGCCAAGTGCCTGCGTGGCTAATTCTCAGAGACACGGTGTCCCTTCCCTGCCCCCACCCGCCGCCCCTGCATGCCCCTGACCAACTGCAGACACCTGTTTTCTGTGGAGGTGCCTGGGCCTCGCCGCCGGCCGGGGGCCACAGCACAGGGGCTGCTGCTGCCCCTGAGGAATGCCGGGGCCAGGGGTGCCCGGGGCTCAGGGGTGGCCATGGTTAAGGGGTGGCCGGGGCTCAGAGTGGCCGGGCTCAGGGTGGCCAGGAGTCAGGGTAACTGGAGCTCAGTGTAGCCGGGGCTCAGGGTGGCTGGGGCTCAGGGGTGGCCAAGACTCAGGGTGACCATGGCTCAGGGTGGCCAGTGCTCAGAGTGGCCGGGGCTCAAGGTGACCAGGGCTCACGGTGGCCAGGGTTCAGGGGTGGCTAGGGCTCAGGGTTGGCCAAAACTCAGGGTGACGGAACGCAGGGAAGCCATGGCTCAGGTGGCCGGGGCTCAGGGTGACCAGTGCTCAGGGTAACTGGAGCTCAGGGTGACCAGGGCTCAGGGTGGGACCTTGCCGGCCCCGAGGGGCTGTTCCCACCACACAGGCAGCACAGGTCAGAGCACAGGAGACCTTCCCAGGGCGTAGGCCCAGAGGAGAGGGTCGGGGTGAGGAAAGATAGGGGCATCTTAGGCACCTTGTGTTGGAGGGGATGGATCCTGATCCCCCTCCCACGACCCCAGCCCCGGCCTGGAGAAGAATCAATGGACACTGGGCGGAAGGTCTTGGCCAGGACTCCAGTGCAGCTGCAGTACCTGCTTTCCCACCAGGGGGCGCCGGAGAGCCGGCGGGTGCCCAGCTGGAGCCTGCAAAGGGCTGAGCGGAGGCCAAATCCCAGCCTGGCAGGGCCAGAGCGCCAAGGGAGTGCCGGGATGCTGACCAGTTCACACCATGGACGCGCTGCCCTCCTGGAATCTCCTGGCTCTCAGTTCCCCAAGGACTTCGGGGACCGGAGGCCCTGGTGTGAGGGAGGCGACCGCTCTAGACATCCCCAGGCCACGTGCCCAGCCCCCTCCCCCACTCGCCCCACCAGAGCGCTCAGGAAACTGCGCTGGCCGCGCTGACCCCTGCCTCTCACCTTGACACAGAGCCCCCAAGATCCGGGTCCCCGCCACCTTCGTCAGACCTACATCCGCCGTGTGGGGAGCCAGTCAACTTGCAAATCCCCTTCCAGGTGGGTGTAGCTCTAACCTGGGTGGACAGCGGGAAGGGTCCAGCCCGCCAAGTCAGCCCGGGCCCTCAGAGCCAGCCTCGCCCTCCCTCAGCCCCTGCCCGGGCACAGCAGGTGAGGCAGGCAGGACCAGCAGCTGTGGCCCCACTGCCCCCGGTACCTGCCCTGGCTGGGCGGCGGGTGGGGGGGCAGTGCTGGCCCCTCTGCAGTCACCCTGAGGGCCTCTTCCTCCCTCCAAGGGAACCCCAAGCCTCAGGCCTCGTGGACCCACAATGGCCACGCCCTGGACAGCCAGCGGGTGAACGTGCGCTCGGGGACGGGACTCCATCCTCTTCATCCGCTCGGCCCAGCGCCGACTCGGGCAGCTACGAGCTCACAGTGAGGCTGGAGGGCCTGGAGTCCAAGGCCACCATCCACATCCTGGTGATCGGTAGGGCCTGCCCGGCAGGGCTGTGGGGGCGTGCAGGGGCCTGATCTCAGGGGTGTGGGTCATGGGGAACAGCAAGCCCTGCCTCAAGGATGCCCCCCCACCACCACTCTGCTCTGCCTGCAGAGAACCCCGGAGCCCCCAGCAGTATCCGGTTACTGGACGTCTGGGGCTGCAACGCTGCCCCCGAGTGGACCCCGCCCCAGGACACGGGCAACACGGAGCTCCTGGGCTACACCCTGCAGAAGGCGGACAAGAAGACAGGGGTGGAGGTGGGCGGAGGGAGGGAGGGGCAGAAGAGGGAGGCAGGGCAGGGAAAGGAAGGGGTGGGAAGGGGCGAGGTGGGGCATGAGAGGGGTGGGAAGGGAAGAGGTAAGAGGGCAGGGAAGGGGGCAGGGAAGGGGTGGGGGAGGGAGGGTGGGGGGGGGAGAGGAGTGAGGCAGGGCGGGCGGGAAAAGGGTTGGGCTGGGAAGGTGAGGGTAGGGAAGGGCCAAGGCGGCACAGGTGGCCGGACAGCTGGTGGTCGGGAAGGGCCACCCGAGCCCAGAACGGCTCTGCTCTGTCCACCACTGACCAACTCCCCTGTGGCCTCAACTTCCCCAGAGGACCCCAGGAGGGCTGGAAGGGCTGTGGGGGACCCCCTTGGCGCTGAGCTTTGGAAATGTTACCTCATGTGTGTCACCGGGATGGTGCTAAGAGGCAGGCGGCACCCAGGCCGCCCAGGGTGACCAACCAGAGTCACTTCTGAGGGGTTCCGGGACCTGCTGCCTCTGCAGGCTGGGAGCAGGGAGGCTCTGGAATTCCCTCCGAGAGCCCCCGAGAAGTCCCTCCTCCCTGGTATCTTGGGCCCAAAGCTGGGCTTTGCCGGACAGGGCGGGCACGGGGCGGGCACGGGCGTGGCTCAGCGGCAGCCCCACCCACAGCAATGGTTCACGGTCCTGGAGCGCTACCACCCCACCACCTGCACCGTCTCCAACCTCATCGTTGGGCAACTCCTACTCCTTCCGGTCTTCTCCGAAAACCTGTGTGGCCTCAGCGCCTCGGCCGCGGTAACCTCCGAGCTCGCCCACATCCAGAAGACAGGTGGGTACAGGCAGCGTCAGCCGTGCCCCAGGCCACACACGCCACACACGCGTGCACACACATGCACGCGCTGATGCGGCCTTTGAGGCAGCCGCCTTCCCGGGCGTGTCTTCAGGGCAATCCCAGGCCCAGGGGACAAGGTCAAGGCCAAGGCTTAAGGTCCAGCGCAGGCCTCGAGATGCGCCGGAGATGGGGCATCCGGCAGCGCCCACACACTGCGCCCCCCAGTGACCCTCTGGCGTCAGATGCAAATTTCACACCCCTCCCCACGTTCCCCTCCCCACGCTCCCCACCCCTTTCTGACCCTGGCCCAGACGCTCCAAAGGCACAGGCGGCTGAGCCGCCCAGATTAGGGGAGATTGCTTTATCCAGCCTTCCAGTGGAGACAGGAAAGAAACGTGGTGTCTCGGGGTGCCGTCTCCAGCTCTGGTTCCCTGGACCACACTCCACGCCCCAGTCCCAGGCCCACCTCCCGTGTGTCCACTGCCTCTTTGGGACATCCCTGTCCCCGCTAGGATACACCCAGCTCCCAAGGAGCCTCAGAGCCGTAGGTCCTGTGAGTCTCCCAAAAGGGACCAGGAGTGAGTCAAGGGTCCCACCTTCCAAGCCAGCATGTGACCCCACCCCGCAGTCTGGGGGTCCGGAGCTCCCACTGGCTGCAGAGATAGTGAACAGAGGAAGCTGAGGGGGCGGGGGAGCGGCAGGGATCAGTTTGGGTTGTATTTTGTTTGGGGAAGACGCACCCCAGGCAGTGCTAAGGTTACTCCTGGCTCTGTACTCAGGAACTACTCCTGGCCGTGCTCTGGGACAATATGGGATGCCAGGGATGGAACCCAGGTTAGCCCCCGTGCAAGGCATTGGACTTTGCCCCTCTGGGCTATGGCTCTGGCCCCTGCAGTGACGGTTTTAGCAAAACGGACGAGGCTGCCGACCTTCAGGGGGTCAGCTCTGAAACCTCACCTGCACCCTCACTGTCTCCCCTGGGCGCAGACATTGTGGCCAAGCCCAAAGGGTTCGTTGGACGAGACTTCTTAGAGGCCCCCACGTTCACGCAGCCCCTCATCGACCACACGTCCACACCTGGCTACAGTACTCAGCTCTTCTGCAGTGTCCGAGCTTCGCCCAAGGTGAGGGGTCCCCTGTGACTGGGCTGGTGGGGCCGGCAGGGGCGAGGGCAGGCTCCACCCAGACCCCAAGGTGGCCCACAAGGCCCCACTCAGCCCCCGTCCCTCTCTCGGACCAGCCCAAGATCATCTGGATGAAAAACAAGATGGACCTCCAGGGGGACCCCAAATACCGGGCGGTCTCAGAGCAGGGTGTCTGCACCCTGGAGATCCGGAAGCCCTGCCCCTTCGACTCGGGGGTCTACACCTGCAAGGCCGTTAACGTGCTGGGCGAGGCCTCCGTGGACTGCAGGCTGGAGGTCAAAGGTGAGGCACAGGGCATGGGGCAGAGGTTGAGGGCGGAAGGCAGAGGGCGGGCGGTGCAGGGGATGGAGCCCTGGGGTGCGGGCTGGGTAGCTCGTTCCTGGGCCTGGTCCCCGCCCCCGGTCTCTCTGTCCCCTGGTCCCCGGCCCCCAGTTCTCTCTGTCCCCTGGTCCCCAACCCCGGGTCTCTCTGTCCCCTGGTCCCCAGCCCCCAGGTCTCTCTGTCCCCTGGTCCCCGCCCCTGGGTCTCTCTGTCCCCCTGTCCCTGGTCCCCGGCCCCGGGTCTCTCTGTCCCCTGGTCCCCGACCCCCGGTCTCTCCCGTACCCTGGTCCCCGCCCCCGGGTCTCTCTGTCCCCTGGTCCCGGCCCCGGGGGTCTCTCTGTCTCCTGGTCCCCGACCCCCGGGTCTCTCTGACCCCTGGTCCCCGCCCCCGGTCTCTCCGTCCCCCTGGTCCCCGCCCCCGCGCCTCTCTGTCCCCTGGTCCCCAGCCCCCGGGTCTCTCTGTCCCCTGGTCCCCGCCCCCCGGGTCTCTCTGTCTCCTGGTCCCCGACCCCGGGTCTCTCTGACCCCCTGGTCCCCGCCCCCGGTCTCTCCCAGTCCCTGGTCCCCCGCCCCCGCTCTCTCTGTCCCTGGTCCCCAGCCCCCAGGCCTCTCTGTCCCCTGGTCCCCGACCCCCGGGTCTCTCTGTCCCCTGGTCCCCCGACCCCCCCAGTTCTCTCTGTCCCCTGGTCCCCGGCCCCCGGGTCTCTCTGTCCCCTGGTCCCCGGCCCCCAGGTCTCTCTGTCCCCTGGTCCCCGGCCCCGGGTCTCTCTGTCCCCTGGTCCCCGCCCCCGGTCTCTCTGTCCCCTGGTCCCCGGCCCCCGGTCTCTCTGTCCCCCTGGTCCCCGCCCCCAGTTCTCTCTGTCCCCTGGTCCCCGGCCCCGGGTCTCTCTGTCCCCTGGTCCCCGCCCCGGGTCTCTCTCGTCCCCTGGTCCCCGCCCCGGTCTCTCTGTCCCCTGGTCCCCGGCCCCCAGTTCTCTCTCTGTCCCCTGGTCCCCGGCCCCGGTCTCCATCCCCTGGTCCCCGACCCGGGTCTCTCTCCGTCTGACTCTTGATGGCTCTTCCAGCCTCAGCCACTCACTGAAGCAGGACAGAGGCAGCAGTGACGAAGAACAAGGTAAAGGGGAGTGTCAGTGCCTGGCAGGGAGCCCAGGGGTGCGGGGTGTTGGGCTCCAGGTGTGCCGGGGACATCTGGGTGACACAGCGGGGCCTGGGCTGAAGGGGCTGGACCCTACACCCAGCGCAGGTGACCTTGGCGGGCCCAACGCTCTGCGCCCAGCCTGTGGCCCTGTGTCAGCCTCCAGGAGAGGGGACCCCAGCCGTGCCCGGCTCCCTCCCGGGACCCGAAGCTCTGGGAGAGTGAGGGGGACTAGGAGCCCCCTGCCCCCTCACCTCTCTCACCGGTTTCCAGGGTTCACTAGGATGTTCTCTGCGAGGTAATGGGACCGGAGGTAGGGGCTGTCGCGCCAGCACAGACTCCAGATCCCAAGCACCCCCACGGTCTTGTTCCCGGCCCCGTCCAGCCCCTGCCCCTGTGACTGGAGCCGGCACCCTCTTGGGGACTGGTGGCCCCAGGTCGGAGTCCCTGAGCGTGACATCCCCACCTCAGCACCAAGACTGGGTGCCCTGTGGATCGGATCCAGCTCAAATAAAGGCGTGTGGTGTGACCAGCGGCCCGAGTACACGGGGACATGGGGTGACCGAGCTAGGGAGGGAAGCCTGGGGACAGTGGGAGTGAGTGTCCCGGACACAGCCCAAGGCTCTGGCTTCCTCCCCTCAGGATGTGACGCCCCCTCCAGGAGCCCTCCAGCCCAGCCATGGCCATGCCATACCCCCCACAACTTGCCTGTAACACCACAACTGGTCACTATTTAGGGCTCAGCTGGTGTCCCCATGGCCAGTAGCAGGACCCAGCTGGTGTCCCCGTGGTGACTGGTTAGGGCTCAGCTGGTGTCCCCCCGGCCGTGCATGGGGCTGAGCTGGTGTCCCATGACCAGTGTGTAGGACCCAGCTGGTGTCCCTGTGGTGACTGGTTAGGGCTCAGCTGGTGTCCCCATGGCTGCGCCGCGGGGCTGAGCTGGTGTCCCCACGGCGCGTGGGGCTGGAGCTGGTGTCCCCCCGCCACGCGTAGGGCTGAGCTGGTGTCCCACGGCTGTGTGCAGGGCTCAGCCGGTGTCCCCCCGGCCGCGTGGGGCTGAGCTGGCTCCTGCTATGCGCAGTGGATGGTGGCAGGACCCGCTCTCGAGGTTCAGTCTTTTATTCATCACTGCCCTCCCTCCGCCTCCAGGAGCTCAGTCACCCCCCCAACTCCCAACAGAGGGAAAGACTCAGATTCAGAGCTGGGGTGGCTCTTCACATTGGGGAACCCCCACACCCCTCCTGGCAGGGACTCCGGACATGGCAGGGGTCAGGCCCCAGAGTTCCGGGAGTCCCTGGAAAGTGCTAAATGCGGGGTGGGGGGTGTGTCCAAGGCGGCTCCCTACCTGGAGCCTGCACCCACCCTCTCAGCTGTTCTGGGGAAACAGGGCCCCTCTGCCTCTCCTTTCCTGGCCCAGCTCCTCCCTAGGCCGACTGCAAAAGGGTCACCTAGGAGAGTCCAGCTCTGTCCTGGGACGCACTGTGCTCACTAATGCCCCCTGGTGGCCACCTACAGCCTGACACGCACGCCCCAACCTTCACTCAGGACTGGGGTTAAGGGGCCCAAGGGCTGGTGGATAATAAAGCAAAATGCTAGGAATGGCCTTCAGAGCTGCTCTTTCTGCTTCTCCCCCAAAGTGAGCCCCTCTCAGGGAGCCAAGAGCGGGGCACCGGCAGGGTGGAGCACCAGGTCCTGGGACTGTGGAGCTCCCTGGTGACAAATCGGGTGGGGCAGGTGGGGACACCACAGGAAGTCCCCTGATTCATGCTCCTCAGCGGCTCTGGCCACTCTCCTGCAGGGCAGGCTGGACATCCACTCCCTGCTGCTTGGCCACCACTCACCGATCACCAGCCTGCCACGGTGAGGTCTGGGCCCATCCTGCCAGTCCCCAGGGCCCGGACAGCTCCAGCCTCAGTGGACACTGGGCGCTCATACTGCTGGCAGAGGGGCCTAGAGCACGGCTCCTTCCTCGGTGACCACGTTAGTTCCCCATGGATGACCCACTGCCAGGACCCAGAGGGGCAGGTGCCCACAGCCCAGCCCGGGAAGGCTCGGGACAGGGGGCCGGCCGGACAGCAGGGACCGCGCGGACGGGCCTCGAGAGGGCCACATGCGGGCAGGGAGGTGGAGCCTAGTCATCCGGCCTCTCCTCGGGGTCCTCGTCCACGGGCGGGCGGGCCGGCAGCGGAAATGGTCGTTCCAGATCTTCAGGAAGGTGACTTGAAACTTCTGGATGCGGAAGGCGTAGACGATGGGGTTCATGGCGGAGTTGCCGTGCGTGAGGAAGATGGCGATGTAGACCAGCGTGCTGGGCTTGTGGCAGGACGGGCAGAAGAGCGTGATGCAGTTCAGGACGTGCAGGGGCAGCCAGCTGAGGGCGAAGAGGAAGAGGATGAGGGCCAGGGACTTGGCGATCTTCAGCTCCTTGCCGTAGTACTTCCACGGGTCCCCCCGAGGAGGCGCCCCACCTTCTTGCTCAGCTGCTTGCGGATCAGGTAAAAGACCTCCAGGTAGATGAGGACCATGAGCAGAAGCGGCAGCACCCAGACGAAGAAATTGAAGTAGACCATGTACTCCATGCTGATGACCTTCTCGAACTCGCACTTTGATCACGGGCTCGCCCTGGCTGCCGTTGGCCGCCCAGGCCCGCCTCCACCTCTCGCAGGTTGTTCCAGCCGAACAAGGGCGCCAGGCCCACCACAAGGCGACAGGATCCAGCAGCCGGCGATGGCCACTGCAGCCCTCCGGGGTCACCACGGTCTTGTACCTGTGGGGAGGGGGAGGAATAGGAGGGTGATGTCCCCTCGTGGCTCGCCCAGGAGGGAAGCCTGGGAGGGGCCGAAACAGGCAGCAAATACAAGTCTCCTTGGACCGGAGCAATAGTCCAGCAGGGAGGGCATTTGCCTTGCGTGCAGCCAACCCAGGTTCAATCCCCAACATCCCATAGGGTCCCCGAGCCCCGTCAGGAGTAATTCCTGAGTGCAGAGCCAGGAGGAGCCCCCTGAGCATCGCCAGGTGCGACACTAGAAGCCAAAGCACAAGTCTCCTCCGGGGGACAGGCCTGGTCAGCTCTCCGCGGCGAGTGTTCCTCAGGGCATGAAGTGAGGTGAAGTGCTCCTGCACACGGGGTCCCTGTGGTCATCTCAGAGCTTTCGGGAAGCTGCAGGGCAGCGGGTGGTGGCAGAGCAAGGGCCCAATGGGCAGAAGAGGAAACAGGCTAGAGAAGCCCCGTGATCGGCTCCGGGCCGTGTGTGCTTCCGAACGCGTGTCCGACCAGTGCAGCTTATGGATCGGGTGATTAACAGG
>JAJIBD010009209.1:32500-68792 GCA_021461705.1 Cryptotis parvus
AGAGCCTCTAGCAGGAAGAAGTAAGGGGCAGGCTCAGAGCCAGGGGCCCTGACCAGCAGCTACAGAACAACAAAGTGTAGGAGTGGAGAGATAGCACAGCCCGGAGATAGCACAGCCCGGAGACAGCACAGTTTGCCTTGCACTGCTGACCTGGGTTTGATCTACAGCAGCCCATATGGTCCCTCGAGCCCCCAAGGGGACCCGAGTACAGAGCCAGGAGTGAGCCCTGAGCACCTTTAAACCACCCCCCAAATAAAAGAAGGGTGGGTTCAATCTGGCACCTAGGACAGCTGTGCAGCTCCTAAGGGGACCCCACAAATAGGTGTGTGTGTGTGTGAGGGAGAGAGAGAGAGAGGGAGGGAGGAGGGAGGGAGAGAAAGACCCCGTGATTACCGCAACGATGACAAAGGGAGGGAAAATTAAAATAAATAGTGGAAAACACATTGACTCAGGTTCTGTTTTGTTGGGGTTTTTTGGGGGGTGGGTGGGAGGGTCACGCCTGGCATTGCTCCTGGCTCCGCACTCAGGAATTACTCCAGGCAGTGCTTGGGGGAACCATGTGGGATGCCGGGGATCTAACCCAGGTGGGCTCCTGTGCAAGGCAAATGCCCTCCCTGCTGAATTGTTTCTCTCTGGCCTCAAAACACAGTGGCTCAGAAGATAGGAACCTGTAAAGGGCTGGTAAGTGTTGAAGACAACATTCACTCGAAGGTGTGTGTTAGGGGGTTGGGTCCTGTTAGCTGGAGGGACAGGGAAGGACCCTCACCCCCTTTTCACTGTGGCCTGCACCAGGCACCAAGCACAGGGGTTGCGGTTGGACACTGATGCATCTTCTTGCAGCTTGAACCATCGGTGCCTGAACTCCCCACCTCCTTCCCTGAGCTTCCACGGTTGGGTTCAATGTGAGCACTGGCCCCCGCCACCAGGCCTCCCTTCTTATCAACGATCTTAACCACTTGTAACTGGAAACTTGGATCCCGGGACAAGGGAAGTGAGGCTTTCAGACTATTAAACTGCTTCCTGTAGAGAATTTCTTCCTCCCAAAGGAGCTCAGGAGAGCAGATACAATCAGAAGCACTGCGCACACCTCGGGGCCTCAGATCTCACAGGAGCGCGCCAGGGGAGTCTGGACGGGACCGAGGTGCGGGCACTAGGGGCCTCAGATCTCACAGGAGCGCGCCCAGGGGAGTCTGGACGGGACCGAGGGCGCCACACTCGGGGCCACAGATCTCACAGGAGCGCGCCCAGGGGAGTCTGGACAGGACCGAGGTGCGGGCACTCGGGGCCTCAGATCTCACACAAGCGCGCCCAGGGGAGTCTGGACGGGACTGGGGGTTGGGGGCTCCACGTTGATCCCTCCATCCCTCTTCCAGACCTGCTGCTTCCGCCCATGGCATCTCCTACTGCTGGACACAGGGGACCCATCCTTGCCACCCTAAAAACCAGAGTCACCAACCACGCTCGGGCCCCGGATACAGACCTTGGGGTGCGCAAGGACAGGCAGCCCCTCTCGGCTTCACACTGAGCCCTGATGAGGGTCCTGGGCTTGGAAGGAGAACCCAGCCACCTGCTAACAGTAATTCCACAGCCTGGGAACCAGACACGGGGTCCACATGAGACTTGGAAACCCTGAACAAAGGAGCCCCGGCTGAGACTGGCCACCCACAGCGCTAAGCCACACCAGGCCAAGCGTCCAGCGCCTCCTGCCTAGCTAAGTCGGGTTTGGATCTGCAGCTCCCGAGGGGCAGCGGGTGGGGCGCACACTTTCACTTTACTTCCTACAACCCCACCTTGGATCAGCCCACTGAGAATGTCTCCCCCTAGTGGGGTGGAGGAGGGGGTCAATGTTCCGGTGCTCACCGAGATTCTGGACACCGCCACCCCTAGTGGGGTGCCAGCTCTCAGGCTCCAGGGCAGGCACAGTGCCCAGATGTCAGTGTGGGGTGCCCCCAGAGAAGCAGAGCGGGGCACCTGGGCACGGGGCGCAGCCCCACCCTCAGCACTGCCCAGCTCTCGGGAAGGCGCCACCTGCTCAGGTGGGACAGGAAAGTCATCACCATCCTCTGTGCCCGCGAGGTTAATGGCCCGTGAGAGCAGTGCCAGGGACCTCACTCGGGTGGTGACGGCAGCAGAAAAGGTCAAATTCCTCGTCTGGTCAAGTGGAAAGTGATGTCATGGGTGAGGGGCAGCCAGATCACACCCGAAACTACAGGGTGGCAGACAGCCTGGTGGAGGCACCGCACGGGTTTCCCAGGTCCAGAGAGCACAGGGGACCCACGCTGCCCGCCCAGGGGTGCCTGCCAACAGCAGGGACACCAGGACTCCCAAGCGGGGCGTCCTCCGTACTTTCCTCACTGGGCTCTGCCAACAGGGCACCGGGTGCTGGTGTGGGTGTGAGAACAGGCTGTCGTCCAGGGCACCCCGCGTCCTGATCGTGTCCTGCATGCTCCCGAGAACCAGGCAGGGCTGCAGCATGCAGAGAGCACAGGCACCGGCTCCCCTCTGAGCACGGGGTGCAGACAGGGCCACGCAAAGCTCAGAGGGGGAGGAGACAGTCGCTCCAGGGGCCATGGGCCAGGCCCCAGATTCGTTCTGTCTTCTCTGCCTGGGTCCCCAGGTGCTCCCTCAGGCTCACAGGTTTAAGGCTCAGAGGGGAGGAGACAGTCGCTCCAGGGCCACGCGCTGCCCCCGTATCCGGGACGGGGCACATGACAAGAATCATCTGTGAGAGAGAGAATGAACTGCACCGTGGGGTCAGATCCGAGTTCAGACGGGGGTCGCGGAGGTTAAGGCGGTTGCCTTGCATGAGACCCACCTGACCCTACCACCAAATCTGATCCCTGGCATCCCAGATGGTCCCCTGAGCCCCACCAGGAGTGACTCTGGAGCACAGAGCCAGGAGGAAGCCCCCCAGCGCCACCGGTGTGGCTCCAAGCATCCCCCTCCCCCCCATCAAAATGAAACAAAACAAACTAGTTCAAACTGTGGCTCCAGGTAATAGCTCGTGGCCTTGAACAAGAAACAGTTGCTCAGCCTGGCTCTGCTCCCAGGCCTGACGGATAGGACTCACCAGGCCGGATCCCGTGACCAGGAGCACAGAGTAATCTCAGTGACCCGGGCCCCCGGCGGACGCCCAATTCTCTCAGAAAAGATGTCGGATCTCAGAGAGACACACCGAGAAGCAAGGCGCTGATTGTAGAACGTCTGCTCTCCCGGAGAAGATGAGAATGTTTCACAGCCAACAGAGCGCCCAGCTGGCACGGACCCCCCAACAGCGCTCCGGGCAGCCCTCTCTGGCCACCCATGCAGAGGCTGATAACACCCTCCCGTCCCTACAGGGGCAGCCAAGCCCAGAGGAAGAGGAGGAGGCAGGGGACACGCAGGCCTATGGCTTCCCTCCTCGGTGAATCTACCTGAGGGGCAGTTTTTATGTGGGGCCTGGGAGATTCTGCTCTCTCGGGGCCACCCAGGGAAGCCGGGTCTGGTCCACAGCCCAAGGGTCCTTCCAGGCCTTCCTGGGAAACCAGCACATGAGTCCAAGTGCGGGCCAGGCCCCAGATTCGTTCTGTCTCCTCTGCCTGGGTCCGGTGCTCCCCTTAGGCTCACAGGTTTAAGTTTCTGCTCTAAAAAGCACAGGAGGCTGCTGTGGGGGCAGAGAGTGGGGGGGGGCCCCCACTACACTTGCTGCTCGGGAGGGTCCCTCACCTCAGACACTCTCTGCTGGGAGGGTCCCTCACCTCAGATACCCCTCTGCTGGGAGGGTCCCTCACCTCAGACACCCTCTGCTCGGGAGGGTCTCTCACCTCAGACACCCTCTCCTGGGAGGGTCCCTCACCTCAGACACCCTCTCCTGGGAGGGTCCCTCACCTCAGATACCCTCTGCCCGGGAGGGTCTCTCACCTCAGACACCCTCTCCTGGGAGGGTCCCTCACCTCAGACACCCTCTGCTTGGGAGGGCCCCTCACCTCAGATACCCTCTGCTTGGGAGGGTCCCTCACCTCAGATACCCTCTGCTGGGAGGGTCCCTCACCTCAGACACCCCACTCAGGGAGGGCCCCTCACCTCAGACACCCCCACTCAGGAGGGTCCCTCACCTCAGACCCCTCCGCTCAGAAGGGTCCCTCACCTCTGCTCGGGCTCCAGACCGCCTCGAGTCTCATGACCAGAAGTTCCTCCCCAGAGTCCAAGTCTGCCCTGCTCTCAGCCAGCACAAAACTGGTCCCAAGATCTCGGAGGGGTGGGCCAGCTCCCACCCTAACAAAGCCCCGGCAGCCACTCCCTCACCCCAAAGCTGTTGCCACCCTCCGGCCAGATGCCCAGATAAATATTCTGGATTTTCTGGAGCATAGGCCATGAGACATCCCCAAACTGTACACACTGACGTCCCAGAGGCACACACCAGATTGGATGGGATGAACTGTAGAATCCAACCAACCTCCGCCAACAAAAACACTACAGGGTGGGCTTACACCTGCAACAACAGCTGGAAAACCCTCAAAGGCTTAACGTCCCCATGGTAAGATACAAGAATTTTCTTCTATGGAAATATTTTTTCATCATTCCATTAGCCATTTAGTGTTCCAAGCAACATAAAATAAACTACTGTGGGTCTGCTACAGGGACAGTCTTGGGGGGACGGAATTGGGGACAATGGTGGAGGGAAGGTGACATCATGGGGGATGGAGGTTGGAATACAATGCCTGTAACTATCAGCTCTGTAAACCACAGTGTTTACATAAAGGTGGGGATGGGGGGGGCAAGAAACCGGCCCCAAGCCCCCAGGTCCTGCCCTTCTCACCATCCTAGACAGCGTGAGCTAGAGCCCCAAGCACAGCAGGAAAAAAACAGCTACTTCCCATGCGGGATCCATAGTCCAGCAGGAAGGGTGTTTGCCTTTCACGCAGCAGACCCGGGTTCGATCCCGCATCCCGTAGGGTCCCCAGAGCCCCTCCAGGAGTAATTCCTGATTGTAGAGCCAGGAGTAAGCCCTGAGCATAGGACATTAGGTTGCATCAGACCAATGAGATGCCATATATGTGTCCATGCAAATGACGGGATGTGGGGGAACCAATCAGACTGGGTATGCAAATAAGGGTTTTTAAAGAGCCAATCAGAGGGCCCGGAGTGATAGCACAGCAGGGAGGGCGTTTGCCTTGCAGAAGCCAACCTGGGTTTGATCTCTGGCACCCCAAGAATTGCCAGGAGTAATTCCCTGAGTGCAGAGCCCTGCAAGAGAGAGACCCCTGAGCATTGTAGGGTGTGACCCAAAAGCCAAAAAAAAAAAAGCAGCTGCTCCCTCTGCCTCCTGACGCTCTGTGTCTGCTTCCTAGGCCCTGGGTCACCCAATATCCCAAGGCTTCTCCGGAGCACAGGGCAGCCTCCTCGGAACCTTGACCCTCCCCAGCTAGCTAGTGTCCCACCCTGCAGGGTGGGGCGCTGGACACGGGGCAGGAGCAGGGAGCTGGCCCTGCAGGCTGGACACGGGGCGGAGAGGGCGGCCCCTGCAGGCTGGGGCGCGGACACGGGGCGGGAGCTGGCCCTGCAGGGTGGGGCGCTGGACACGGGACAGGAGGAGGGAGCTGGCCTGCAGGCTGGGGCGCTGGACACGGGGCAGGAGGAGGGCGCTGGCCTGCAGGCTGGGGCGCTGGACACGGGGCAGGAGGAGGGCGCTGGCCCTGCAGGCTTGGGGGCTGGACACGGGGACAGGAGGAGGGCGCTGGCCCTGCAGGCTGGGGCGCTGGACACGGGGCAGGGAGGAGGGCGCTGGCCCTGCAGGCTGGGGGGCTCCTAGCCCCCTCCCATCCATGGAGCAACAGTCGGGACAAGTTTCTCTTTTCCTCCCTGAATCCTGAACTGCAAGTTCCCAAGGACAGGGGCGTGGCTGCGTCAGCTTAGGGGCCTCCCTCGCACAGATCAAGCACCCGCTCTGGGTGGGGAAAGAAGACAAATGCATATAAAGTCAGAGAAGGCAGAGGAGGGACAGGCCAGGGGGCAAAGAGACTGTCCCCGCGAAGGCGCCGACCAGCACCGCGCGGGCTCTGAAGGCTGCTCCATCAATAGAGCCATGGCGGACAGGAAGTCAGTCTGCGGTTTCCTGCTCATCCCACAACACCTCCCCACAGACCCTGGGCCAGCCACGGGCAGAGCCTGTCCTCAGCATGCCACCTGATTAGGTGTCTCGAGCAAGAGGCTCCCCGCACCTCTTCCCGCGCCCCGTGGCCCCCACTCCTTGCGGGCAGCCTGTGTGGAGGTGAGGGACAGCCTGTCCCCTCTCCCTGGCACCCGAGGACGGCGCTGGAGTCTGGCAAGGCAGCTCCTCTCCACACTGATCCATCACCCGCTCGCAGCCTCTTCCCTCACTCCAGCAGGGCCCGTGAATCACACCCGAGCAACACGATGTCCACAGTCACAGGCAGGGGGCGGGGAGGAAGCCGGCTCCACCAAAGCCCCCAACGGGCCCCCACCAGCCAGCACCGCAGTGCAGGAAAACTTCAAAGTACTGTGCTCAGGGCTGGAGACAGGCGCTGCAGAGAGCTGGCGGCTCAGGGCCTGGAGGCCACACCAGGACAGGCACTGCAGCCGCCGTGGGGGCAGGGAAGGGGCCAGCAGTGGCCTCAGTGCTCCCCGGTGGCCCTCCTGCCCCAGAGTACAGCAGGTGTTTGGAAGCACCCTCTGGAAGCCCCCTCACTCTCCTCCCACCCCCACAATCCGCTTCCGGGATTCTGACGGTCTGGGCAAGCCTCACCCCTCCCCTCTCTGCCCTCCACAGCGGGTGCCGCCGTCTCCAACAGACGCTCCCCTCGTTGGCAGGAGAAGGAAGAAGCTCGAGGTAACCGAACCCTGGCAGCGGCCGGCAGGCTCCAGAGGGCTGAGCCCGTTGAGGACCGGAACTGCTTTGCTGCCAAGTCCCAGCATGGCGCAGAGTGTCCGTGGCCTCCTCCCGGAGCCGGAGCTGGCACCTGTGCTCTCCCAGCGGCACAGCCGGCGCTGACCTGCATGTTCTCCGGCCTTAGCCTTTCACCTCATCCCAGGAAGACGTGGGTGGTCAGCCTGAGGTCAGGCTATTAGTGGCTGTACTTGGAATTATAGTTCAGGGGCTGCCATGCAGGTGCCCAGGAGAGGGGCTCACTGTCCCACGGCCCTCACAGCTGGCCCAGGGAACCCTCCGCGCCCTTGTTTGTGGAGCCAGAAAGAAGGACAGGCATTGTCTGAGGCCCTCAGCCAACAGGAACCTCAGGCCCTGCCAGGCGTCAGAAATCCACCCGTGAGACCTGTTTCTCCTAAGAAGGCCACGGGCAGGGAGGAGGAAGGCCCGACCCGGCTGGGAGGAGTGACAGGAGCACCCGACTCCCGCAGCAGACCCGCTGTCCCCCTCCCTGAGAGGGAGAGGACGGGACACGCAGGTGGGGACACCAGGCTCATGCGGTTGGTGAGTGTCCAGGCCAAGCGGTGGCTGGCTGGCCTCTGAGCAGACCCAGGCCCAGTGCTGGAGGCCGGCTGCAACCCACCAGTGGCTGACCTGTGGGCCCCTCACAGTGCCCAGCCCTGGGTCCAGTCCTGGCCTCTGGCTGCCTCCCACAGCCGGCCCGTCCCCGTGCCCCTCTCTCCCCATGACCCCATGGTATTGCTCCTTCTGCCTGAGTGATGCCAGCAACACCTCCTGATTTAGCCTCCCTGCCCGTGTGATGAGGGAGCAAATGAGCACGACAGGAAGCAGCAGGGCCTAATGCCCGCTGGTGGCAGCCAGGCTGGGCCCACCAAGGAGCCCGGAACTACCAGCCTCTCTGAGTTCAGCCTCAGGTTATTGGCAAAATTGTGCTGAGGCTGGAGCAAAAGCACAGCACTTGCCTTGCAGGCAGCTGATCCTCGTTTGATTCCCAACACCCCATATGGTCCCCCCGAGCCTGCCAGGATTCCTGAGCACAGAGCCAGGAGTAAGGCCTGAGCATTGCCAGGTGTGTCCCCAAAACAAAAAATACAATCAAACAAACCCAAAATCTCAGGCCAGGGGCTATGGCTTCCCTCGGTGTGAGCAAGATGGAGGACAGTTGCAGCTGAGTGTTCCTGTGGGTCTCAGCAGCACCAGCTCCAAAGCCTCAACGTGCCAGTTACTCCACACTTGGTTCTGTGTCTTTATTGCATTTGTTGGGATTCTGTTTTGGTTTTTGGTTTGGGGGCCACACCGGCAATCAGGGCTCTGCACTGAGGGATCAGTCCTGGCAGGGCTCAGAAGACCATATGTGATGCCGGGATTGAGCCCCTGCCGGCTGCATACAAGGCCGGTGCCTCCCCTTACGTACTATGGCTGTGGTCCTTGGAGAAGCTGTGTTGATGTCGGCCCACAGAAACACACTCCACATGCACACAGGGACACACACCACCGCAATACACCTACATCAGCACACAGGGACACACACATACACACGGGCATATACACACTACATCTACTCACACACACACCCACAGACACACACAGAGACATACACATATACACAAGGACAGACATACCCCACATGTACCCCTACAAACCCACAAACACACACCATACACATTCCCACATACGCACAGGGACACACACATATGGGGACACACATGCCCCACACACAGATGCACACCACACACACCCCATACACAGACACACACTCACACATCCCACACTCACACACACCCTACATATACCCCCACACACCCCCACACTCCCACACACAAACATACACTCACATACACACACACACACATATACATAGGGACACATACCACACACACACGGACACACTATACATACACTCACAAACACACACACACACCTACATGAACACCTCACACACGCACTCAGGAGACTGAGGACACACTCAGAGTTGGGGTACCTCCCCCATCAGGCTGCAGGCTCCTACATGGGCACCGTTTGGTGCCAGCAGGCGCCTGGGCCAAGAAGGAGCCTGGAGTGGGGCAGGCCACGACCGGACCTGAACAGTGCCGGACAGCGCAGGAGACCTTAGAGCCTGCTGGGCCCTACCCTGTCAGCTGCTTCCCCAAGGCCAAGCTCACCGGCCCGAGGCCTTGGCATGCGAGGAAGCCACCAGGAGCAGCTGTCCACAGACCACACTGGAGATAGCCGCCACGGGCACACCCTCCTTCTCCACCAGCAGGCGGGAACAGACAACACAGATCCACCTTCACACACAGCCCTCCACAGGCATGGAGGGAGGGGGCCTCAGTTTCCCTCAGCAGCTGCAAGCAGATCCTTTTTGGATCACTCCTATCCAACATTTCTAACACACCTGCAGATTTCTGAGCTCTATCTGATAAATGGAAAGTTAACAATTAGAGATTCTGCCCATGACCTCAGGCTCAGAGACTAAGTGATAAGGGATAATCCCTAAGGCCAAAAGTCCAAATAGATAAATAATCTGAAAGGCCCAGGGCTAGTCGAACCACCCAGCAAAATCCTGCATTTTCTGTAAACATTCTTTTCACTTGATAAGTAACACAAAGACCCAATTTTCCTATAAAAGAACCACAAACTGAGCTATATTTAACTCAATCCCTATCAGCTGCTCCCAGGTTCATTTCTTTTCCCTTGACTAAAATCAACCTTTCGATAGCCACTCTGAGTCTGAGTCTTTATTTTTTTGTTTGTTTATTTATTTATTTGTTTGTTTGTTTGCTTGTTTTTGCTTTTTTGGGTCACACCCAGCAATGCTCAGGGGTTTCTCCTAGCTCTGCACTCAGGAATTACTCCTGGGGGTGCTCGGGGGACCATATGGGATGCCAGGGATGAACCTCGTGCAAGGCAAACGCCCTAGCAGGTGGGCTATCGCTCCAGCCCCCTGTCTGAGTCTTTATTATTCAACATTTCAACATTGTATTGCTTTTTGTTTGTGTATTTGCTTTTTGTTATTCCAGGACAACTCCCTGCAATGTTTAGGGGGTTCCTCCAGGCTCTGCACTCAGGAATTACTCCTGGTGGTGCTTAGGGACCCTATGGAATGCAGGGGATGGAACCCAGGATCAAGGCAAATGCCCTCCCAGCTATAGTATTGCTCCTTCCACCAACATTTTCATTCCTGAAGCCCCAGGTGTCATGGGCCAACACAGACGGGCCCTCAATGCTCTTGCATCAGTGCTGTTATACCCACTGGACATATGGAGAAACCGGGGTGCAAGGAAGAGGACAATACCACAGAACATGCAAGGCCAGTGCAGACACCCCCACAACCATCAGGTCATTCATAGCCTCCAGGGACACACCCACACCCCCATGCGGCCCTCACCAAACGGGCACCATGGAGACCAGACTGGAAGCCCTGCCTCCAGAATCGGGGTCCATCACTGCGCTCCCCAGACCGGAAGTCCTGCCTCCAGAATCGGGGTCCATCACTGCGCTCCCCAGACCGGAAGTCCTGCCTCCAGAATCGGGGTCCATCACTGCGCTCCCCAGACCGGAAGTCCTGCCTCCAGAATCGGGGTCCATCACTGCGCCCCGACCGGAGTCCTGCCTCAGAATCGGGTCCATCACTGCGCTCCCCAGACCGAAGTCCTGCCTCCAGAATCGGGGTCCATCACTGCGCTCCCCAGACCGGAAGTCCTGCCGCCAGAATCGGGTCCATCACTGCGCTCCCCAGACCGGAAGTCCTGCCTCCTGCTTCCGGTTTCCCAATGTCCATCACTGCTCCTGCGTTTCCCTGCTCAGGAAGGGTCACCCCCATCCTGCCTCTTGGTAGCCATGTCCTTGGTTCTCCATGGCCAAACTACAGAGCTCAGGTTCGGGTTAGGGGCTAAGACAGAATGTGGGGAAAGGCAGAATGGGGAGAAACCAGGACCCCCCCAAACCTCGAGACCATGCCGGTGTGGAAAACCACTGCTTATCTCTGTTTTCCCCAAGAAATAATCACTGTAGACACCACACAGAGATGTTTGTCCCAATACACTGAGACTGAGATAATTCAGCAAGTGACCGAGAAGGCAGCTCTCTGTCCCCTTGATTCTTGAGTCAAAGCAATAAACACTGGCCTGGAGGGAGAGAGGGGCTCCCCCACCCAGAAGGCTGTTAGTCCCCGCCCCATGCGGGACTTTTTTCTTCTAGCTGTCTCATTTTCTTGTTTATGTTGTTTTTTTTTTTTTGGGGGTTGTTATTTGGTCTGGGAGGGAGCACTTAGTGCTCAGGGCTAACTCCTGGCTCTGCATTCAGGGGTCACTGAACCCAGGTTTGATCCTCGGCATCCCACATGGTCCCTCGGGCACCACCAGGAGTAATTCCTGAATGAGGAACCAGGAGTAACTCCTGAGTATTGCCAGGTGTGACCAAAAAGGGAGGGAGGGGAAGGAAGGAAGGAAGGAAGGAAGGGAGGGAGGGAGGGAGGGAGGGAGGGAGGGAGGGGAAGGAAGGAAGGAAGGAAGGAAGGAAGGAAGGAAGGAAGGAAGGAAAGAAGGAAGGAAGGAAGGAAGGAAGGAAGGAAGGAAGGAAGGAAGGAAGGAAGGAAGGAAGGGAAGGAAGGAAAGGAAGGAAGGAGAAGGAAGAGAGGAGAGAAAGAAAGAAAAAGAAGGAAGGAAGGAAGGAGAGAGAGAGAGAGAGAGAGAGAGAGAGAGAGAAAGAAAGAAAGAAAGAAAGAAAGAAAGAAAGAAAGAAAGAAAGAAAGAAAGAAAGAAAGAAAGAAAGAAAGAAAGAAAGAAAGAAAGAAAGAAAGAAAGAAAGAAAGAAAGAAAGAAAAGAAAGAAAGAAAACACTTGCTGACATGAACACCACTGGGCTCCCACGTGGCGGGGGTGTGTGTGGGGAGGCAGGAAATGGCTTCACATGTGGGGTCTCTGGTCTGGGCGTGGGAGGCGAGCCCGGCCAGCTCGGCAGAGCTATGAATGTGGCAGAGCAGAGCAAAGGCCAGGATGTTAATTTTGTTTGTTGGTTTTAGGGTTTTCCCCCTTTGGGCCACACGGGGACCCTCTGGGATGCCAGGGATCGAACCTGCGTCTGCCGCGTGCAAGGCAAACATCCTCCCCACTGTACTATCCCCTTCGGCCCTGCCAGGATGTTAGTTTTGACATAAGAAACGAAAAACAAAAAGCTCAAGCTCCCTACACACATGCGCATACGTACACACGTGCACACACATGTACAAACGTGCACACACAAGTGCACATGCAACAGCCCCACCCCCAGCTCCAGCCGCCCCAGAGCCCAACATTGGCCTCCCTTTGTGAGTGCAGGTGCTGGACACGCATCTTCCTGCCCCCTTCCCCCAAGGCCACGCTGGGTGGTCCCCGTGGCGGTTCCTGAGTCCCCTCTTCTCTGGGCCTGATCCTCAGACTGTCGGAGCGGGGTGGGGGGCAAGGGACGTGTACTCACTCAGACCCAGACACCAGCCACTTTCCTGGCCAGAGAGGACCCGGGGAGCCCCTGCTGCCCTCCCCAGGAGCAGCCCCCACTCCCCACACACACCAAAGGACGCTTCTGGGGAAGTGGGTTCAGGGACTGACTCCCCCTCACTGACACAGAGCCCACTGGGGGCAGGAGACAGACCTGCCAGGAATACTGGGGTGAGCCACCCCCACTCTGTCCCCTCCCGGTCTGGGCAACACTTTCATGGAACGACCTTCGTCAGGGCCCCTGCCTTTATCATTGGTGGGCAAATCCGCGACTCAAGCTCCCGCCAGGGTTTTCCTCCCTCGAGGTTTCCCCATCACGGCCCCCCATCGCCACCAAAGCTCTGGCCACGGGTAGGTCCTGGAATACCAAGAGCAACACAGACTCCGCCCACCCTGGGGTGCCTCAACTCGCTGACCTGCACCTCGCAGAGTTGGTCTGGGCCATTGCCTCCCCCCAGGCCCCCACACTTTGCACCTCCCCAGCCACGGCAGGGGGCACTCAGAAGGGCCAGTACCTGCCCTAAGATGCACAGCCCCGCGTCCCGGCTGTCTGCCTTGGCTGTTAGCGTCTGCCTCTCCTGGACCAACAAGAGAGCTGGCAGAGGGACAGAGACCCTGACACGGCCTAACGTGCACCCTCCAGCCTCGGCGGCCCCATCCTGCCATCAGGGTGACCCCTGGTGACTGCTGACTGGACTATCATTGCTGCATCCCCTGAAGGGAGACACTCAGCGCCCCGAGAGGCCTGGCGCGGCCCCTGGGTTGGCGTCGGAGGACAACTCCACTGCCCAGTACCAGCCACCAGGGTGCCAGAGGGGGCGTGCATGAGGCCGTGTGGCCAGTGTCCAGGGGCCTTCGCTCTGCCAGAAACCAGCGTCCCATCTGCACGAAGCCTGGTAGGAAGGAAGGACCCCACATCTGTCCTCTCCAAGAGGCTTGGGGAGACGAAGCATTGACCTTCTTGCTGGACTACAAGGGGGTTGTGACGGGGCAGGGAGCCGGCCGTAGCCCGGCCATTCTCTGAAGGTCTGTGGGCAACAAAGGGAGCTGCAGGCCTGGACGGGTGAAGGGCAAGGGACGAAGGAGCCAGAGAGGACCCAGTGGACCTGGCACACATCACCCCAACCTCTCCTAGGAACAGAGACCCCCACTTCTCCCTCACACCCTTCCTTTCACCACCCCACTCTCACAGGCAGAACCCCCCACCACTCCACTCTCTCACAGGGGCAGAGCCCCCCCACTGTCCCTCACCTCTTCCTCTTCAGCACGGCCTCCCCAGCCCTGGCCACAGCACCCTGGGCCCTCCTGCACTCAGCGCACAGCCAGGAGGTGCGAGAACACCGCTGAGGCTGGCCTTCCCAGTTCCCTGCCTCTCCCCCACGCCCTGCCATGGCCCCAGGCCCTTCCCTACCCTCCTGCTCCCCTACTTCAGTGCACTGCAGGGAGGGCTCACACCAGTGAATGGGGTGACTCCAACATAAACACCCAGAGCACACACACACACACACGCACGCACGCAAAGAAACCCCATTTGGTTACACACTATTATCCTTATTGTTTGACACTAGATTGGATTACATCACATTTTGTTGTATTTAAAAACATAATTTGGGGGACTGGAGCGATAGCCCAGCAGGTAGGGTATTTGCCTTGCACGCGGCCGGCCTGTGCTGGCCCAGGTTCGATCCCTGGCATCCCATATGGTCGCCCGAGCACCGCCAGGAGTAATTCCTGAGTGCAGAGCCAGGAGAAACCCCTGAGCATAGCCAGGTGTGACCCAAAAAAGCAAAAAAAAAAATAAAATAAAATAAATAAAAACATAATTTGAATGATGTTCTGTATAACATTCCCAGGCTTCACGGCACCTTTAGAATAAAATCTGACTCTTCTTTTTTTTTTTTTTTTGGGGGGTCTTGGACCATACCTAGCAGCTGTGCTCAGGAGACTTATTCCGGCTCTGTGCTCAGGACTGACTCCTGGCTCTGTGCTCAGGGGACCATTTGCAGTGGCAGGGATCAAACCTGGTTTGACCATGTGCAGAGCAATCGCCTTAAGCCCTGTACTGAACTCTTAACTCTTAACAAGGTCCTCAAGACTATACAAAAGTCCTTGGCTCCTGTGGGTGTCTCTGGAATCTGACACGATATTCGGCAGCTTGCCCACCTGGGTACGGGCTCTGTCCACTTGTCCTCCAGGTAGGAACCAACCAAGGCCAGCCTCCTTCCTCCCTTCCTTCCATCTTCCCTTCCTCCTTCCTCCCTTCCCTTCCTCCTTCCTTTCTCCTTTTCTCCTTTTGTTGTTGGAGATGGAACCCAGTGACTCACACATGCAAGGCCCGCCCTTACAGATACACAGCCCTCCACCCTCACCCCTGCGACCCCAAAGGCCAACTTCTTGTGCTCAGAAACCTACGCCTGGTACTTCTGAGTCAAGCCCCACCTCCCCACGCCTGTGCCTAGCTGAGGCACAGCTGGCGTGAAGCAGCCAGGCTGCCAAATCTCACTTCAAACCCGTCCCGGTGTGCTGGAGGGGGCTTCTCAAGCTGGTCCTATTTACACTTCACTTCCTGAGCCGAGTCGGTCTCTCCCACTTTCTAGAGAATTCTTTCACACTTGCAACTCTCTGTGTCACCTCCTCCTGCTTCCTTCTCTCTGCTGGTGGTTTTGCTTCTCTCAACGCCAAGAAAATGGAACCAGGGGCAAGAGCGACAACACAGCAGGGAGGGCGTTTGCCTTGCACAGGGCCACGTGGGCTCGATCCCCGACATCTCATAAGGTCCGCCAAGCACCTTCAAGAGTTGGTTCCTGAGTGCAGAGTCAGGAGTAACCCCTGAGCATCACTGGATATGACCCAAAAACAGAGAGAGAGGGAGAGTGAGAGAGGCGTGATAAAGGGAGGGGGGGGGGAGGGAGGGAGGGGGAGGGAGGGGGGGGGGAGGAAGGAAGGAAGGAAGGAAGGAAGGAAGAGGAAGGAAGGAGGAGGGAGGGAGGAGGAGGGAGGGAGGGGGGAGGGAAGGAAGGAAGGAAGGAAGGAAGGAAGGAAGGAAGGAAGGAAGGAAGGAAGGAAGGAAGGAAGGAAGGAAGGAAGGAAGGAAGGAAGGAAGGAAGGAAGGAAGGAAAAGAAAATGGAACCAGCCGGCAGCTGCACCCACATTAGCCTCCAGCCCTGGGTGATCTCACGCTCCTCCCATAGTGCTCCCTGGGTGCCAGCTCCTACCACAGCTGCAGCTAAACAGCCTCACTCCAGGAGTCTCTCCACACTGTGGTCGGCTTCCTGCTCTCTGCTGAACTGTCTCAGACAAACACACTAATGTCAGCACACAAACATACTAATGACCCTCCCGTCTGCAAAAACAACAGGCAGAGAGAGCTCGGAGAGATCAATGAGCCGAGGCGCACGCACTGAAGCAGGAACCCCTGGTTCTATTTCTGGCTCCCCAAGACACATACTCCCCCACTGCTAAACCCCTGTAGGGTGAACCCTGAGCACTGATGGTTAGTGCCGAAATCTACAACCACAAATGAGGTATTTGGTTCCCACTTCCGACAGCTCCCATCCATTGCTCTGGTGTCTGCGACCAAATTCCTCAAAAGAGTGCCTCCTGTCTCCTGCCCTCCATCTCCTGTTCTTCCCTCTGGGGCTTTCTCCTGCCTGAGTCCCACTGGAAACTGCTCCTGGGAAATTGACTGCTTTCATTCTTCCCGCGCCTGACTCACCACAGCACTGGGGCCCTCATCCCTCCTCGCCCAAGACCAGCCTCCCCTCTCCCCACGGCATCTCTCTCCCATCTCCTTCTCCCCACGGCTCTCTCTCCCATCTCCCTCCCCACGGTGTCTCTCTCCCATCTCTCCTTCTCCCCACGGGGTCTCTCTCCCATCTCTCCTCCCCTCGGTGTCTCTCTCCCATCTCCTTCTCCCCCACGGCGCCTCTCTCCCATCTCTCCTCCCCTCGGTGTCTCTCTCCCATCTCCTTCTCCCCACGGCGTCTCTCTCCCATCTCTCTCCTCCCCACGGCGTCTCTCTCCCCATCTCTCCTCCCCACGGCGTCTCTCTCCCATCTCTCCCTCCCCACGGCGTCTCTCTCCCTCTCTCCTCCCCACGGCGCTCTCTCTCCCATCTCTCCTTCTCCCCACGGGTCTCTCTCCCATCTCCTCCTCCCCACGGTGTCTCTCTCCCATCTCTCCTCCCCACGGTGTCTCTCTCCCATCTCTCCTCCCCACGGTGTCTCTCTCCCATCTCTCCTCCCCACGGTGTCTCTCTCCCATCTCTCCCCCCCACGGCGCCTCTCTCTCCCTCTCCTCCCCACGGTGTCTCTCTCCCATCTCCTTCTCCCCACAGTGCTCTCTCTCCCATCTCTCCTTCTCCCCACAATGTCTCTCTCCCATCTCTCCTCTCCACGGCATCTCTCTCCCATCTCCTTCTCCCCCCCGTCTCTCTCTCCCATCTCTCCTTCTCCCCACGGTGTCTCTCTCCCATCTCTCCTCCCCCCGGCGTCTCTCTCCCATCTCCTTCTCCCCCACGGCGTCTCTCTCCCATCTCTCCTTCTCCCCACGGTATCTCTCTCCCATCTCCTTCTCCCCACGGCGTCTCTCTCCCATCTCTCATTCTCCCCACGGTGTCTCTCTCCCATCTCCTTCTCCCCACGGCGTCTCTCTCCCATCTCTCCTTCTCCCCACGGTGTCTCTCTCCCATCTCCTTCTCCCCCACGGCGCCTCTCTCCCATCTCCTTCCCCCACGGCGCCTCTCTCCCATCTCTCCTCCCCACGGTGTCTCTCTCCCATCTCCTTCTCCCCACGGCGCCCTCTCCCACTCTCCTCTCCCCACGTCTCTCTCCCATCTCTCCTCCCCCGGTGTCTCTCTCCCACTCCTTCTCCCCACGGTGTCTCCCATCTCTCCTTCTCCCCACGGCGTCTCTCTCTCCCATCTCTCCTTCTCCCCACGGTGTCTCTCTCCCATCTCCTTCTCCCCCAGGCGTCTCTCTCCCATCTCCTTCTCCCCACGGTGTCTCTCTCCCATCTCTCTCCTCCCCACGGCATCTCTCTCCCATCTCCTTCTCCCCACGGTCTCTCTCCCATCTCCTCCCCACGGTGTCTCTCTCCCATCTCTCCTTCTCCCACAGGGTCTCTCTCCCATCTCTCCTCCCCTCGGTGTCTCTCTCCCATCTCCTTCTCCCCACGGCGTCTCTCTCCCCATCTCTCCTCCCCACGGCGTCTCTCTCCCATCTCTCCTCCCCACGGCTCTCTCTCCCATCTCCTTCTCCCCACGGCGTCTCTCTCCCATCTCCTTCTCCCCACGGCGCTCTCTCTCCCATCTCTCCTCCCCACGGCGTCTCTCTCCCCATCCTCTCTCTCTCCCCATCTCCTTCTCCCCACGGTGTCTCTCTCCCTATCTCTCCTTCTCCCCACAATGTCTCTCTCCCATCTCTCCTCCCACGGGTCTCTCTCCCATCTCCCTTCTCCCCACGGCGTCTCTCTCCCATCTCTCCCTTCCCACAGCGTCTCTTCCATCTCCTTCTCCCCACGGCGTCTCTCTCCCATCTCCTTCTCCCCCACGGCGTCTCTCTCCCATCTCCTTCTCCCCTTGGTGTCTATCTCCCAGTCTCTCCTTCTCCCCCACAGTGTCTGGGCGACCCCCACCTTCTGAGCATCCTCTTTCGCATTGACTGGGACCTGATCTCTCACCCTGGTCCTGGCTGACCTGCTCTGCTCTGTGTCTCGAGATCTCAACCTGAACTTCCTTAAATGCCACCTACTTGTCGATCAGCACTTACCGCGGTAGAGCCAGCCCCACTCTCTCCTCTAAACTCTGCCGTGGAGCATCCAGCCTCCTGCTCAGCCCTCCACAGATGGGGGGAATAAAGTCAATCCCAAACTCTACTGGTTCACTCATCCAACCCCAGTTCAATCCCGCCACCACGTCCCGTCTCCCTGAGCACAGCCGGAGTAAACCCTCAGCCAGGGTGCAGTCCCCTAGAGCAGTCTCTACACCCGAAATCAGGTCCTGGCGCCCTTTCCTCTAAACCGGGGTCAAAATTGCAGGTCCACAGACGTAAAAGAACTGAGACCATGGCTCTAGATTCTATGATGGCTCCCGTTTCCCTCATTATCCTTCCAGGCCTGTGGACCAGCTCCTTATATCCAGTGGTAACACCAATCCCCTCCCATCCAACGCCACACCCCAAAAGGCAGAGAACTCCTGCACACCCCCAAAACCTGCTGGAGCACCCTTCCCAGGGACAACTAATTTCTCCTGCAGGGAATATCCTCCGGACATTTTCAGGGCTCACAGGGCACCTCCTCCAGGAAGCCTTTTACCACCACCCCATCTACTACGCCAAAGCCACAGTACAGCAGGGAAGGCGCTTGCCTTGCATGTGGCAGACCAGATTTGATCCCTTGGCACCAAGTCTGTTCATTGGCCCCATCAGGAGTGATTCCTGAGCACGGAGCCAGGATATGACCCCCAAAAAATACCTGACTCTTGGGGCCAGAGTGATAATCCAGCAGGTAGGGCATTTACCTTGCACACAGCCAACCCGGGTTCAATCCCGACATCCCACGTGGTCTCAAGTACTGCCAGGAGTAATTATTGAGTGCAGAGCCAGGAGTAACCCCTATGTATCACTGGGTATGAACCAGAAAGCAAATAAATATATAAACAAATTATTGGAGAAAACTGACAAGCAAAAGCATTGCTTATCAGTTTTGGAAATCAGACAGATCAAGATCAAGTATTGCTTGACAGTTTTGGAAACCAGACACACATACTAGGAAGTGTGAGATCCGAGATTAAGTCACGGCACCTCATGAGTCCCTGAGCAGTGTTAGCTATCGTTCTGGAGGGTGTGGCCCTTCTTTAAAAGTAAAGTTTTAGGGACTGGAGGTATAGTACAGTGGGTAGGGTGTTTGCCTTGCATGCGACTGACCCAGGTTCAATCTCCAGCATTCCACATGGTCCCCAGAGTCCCGCTAGGAGTAAACCCTGAGCACTGCCATGCATGACCCCAAAACAAAAAATAAATAAATTTTAGGGTTGGAGCATAGCACAGTGAGTAGGGTGTTTGCCTTGCATGCAGCTGACACAGGTTCAATCCAGGATCCCACATGGTCTCCTGAATAATGCCTGAGTAATGGCAGGAGTAATTCCTGAGTGTAGAGCCAGGAGTAACCCCTGAGCATCACCAGGCGTGGCCCAAAAGCAAGCAAAAAATTTTTATTTATTTACTTATTTTTATTTATTTATTATTGCTTTTTTGGGTCACACTCGGCAATGCTCAGGGGTTTCTCCTGGCTCTAGCACTCAGGAATTACTCCCAGTGGTGCTCGGGGACCATATGGGATGCCAGAGATCGAACCGGGACCGGCCTTGGGCCGGCCGCGTGCAAGGCAAACGCCCTACCTGCTGGGCTATCATTCCAGCCCCAAAAATTAAATTTTAAAAATGCTTTGGATCCAGGCATGTGGCTCAGCGGCAGGTGCTGCCGGGCACCTGCGCGGAGGCCTCGAGTTCAGTCCCAGCACCACGAAGAGAAACAAGAAACCCCCCACAGCCCTTCCTCCCCAGTGCCAGCAGTCCCAGGCCGACCGCTGCTCTCCTCTGCTCTCCTCAGGAGTTCACCATCACCACACTGAGCACCACACTTATGATTTAGCATCTGTCGGCCCATTAGCATGCAGCTTCCCTGAGGATCGATTTTGCTAATGAATGGCGTCCCCCGTATCTTTAATAATGCCTGGCACAGATCAGGCCCTCAAAACCCATTTGAGAGGAAGGAAGGAAGGAAGGAAGGAAGGAAGGGAGGAAGGAAGGGAGGAAGGGAGGAAGGAAGGGAAGGAGAGGAGGGAGGGAAGGGAAGGAAGGAAGGGAGGAAGGGAAGGAAGGAAGGAAGGAAGGAAGGAAGGAAGGAAGGAAGGAAGGAGGAAGGAAGAAGAAAAGGAAGGAAGGAAGGAAGGAAGAAGGAGGAAGGAAGGAAGAAAGGAAGGAAGGAAGGAAGGAAGGAAGGAAGGAAGGAAGGAAGGAAGGAAGGAAGGAAGGGAAGGAAGGAAGGAAGGAAGGAAGGAAGGAAGGAAGGAAGGAAGGAAGGAAGGAAGGAAGGAAGGAAGGAAGGAAGGAAGGAAGGAAGGAAGGAAGGAAGGAAGGAAGGAAGGAAGGAAGGAAGGAAGGAAGGAAGGAAGGAAGGAAGGAAGGAAGGAAGGAAATTCAGGCCCTGTACTGGAACAAGCCCAAATGACAGGTTGCCCTTTCTCTCTCCAGGACAGAGAAATTCCAGAGACAGGGGGTGGAAGGAGAGTGCAGAAGGGACCCTCCACGATCTGGGCTGCAGAGCTATGGTGCACCGGGATCCAGCTGCCCAGCCCAGGAGCTGCCGCATCAGGGAGTCTTCTGACGCCCCAATCCCACCGCAGCCACTCTGGCTGCCTGGGTCTTGGAGACCAGCCTCAACAGCGCTCAGAGCCCCCCAAACAGAGTAGCCTGCACACACACTGCCCTGGTATAGAGTGTTTTCCTTTTTCTTTTTTTGGGAGGAGTTCCACCCGACAATGCTCAGGAGTTACTCCTAGCTCTGAACTCAGGAATTACTCCTGGCGGTTCTCAGGAGACCATATGGGATGCCAGAGATCGAACCCGGGTTAGCCAGCGGCAAGGCAAATGCTGTGCTATCACTCTGGCCCTAGAGTGTTTTTCTGATGGAGAAAAGGCCACCAGCTTCCTAACCCCTGCCTCCCACTTAAGTGAGGATAGTGCAAGAGAAGGCCCCTTTAGCAATTCCCCTCAACCTCCCTGCCCACCCCCAAGTCATTACATGCCAAGGCCCAGCTCCCAGCTCCGACTTCCCCTCAGTCCCCGCTGCAGCCAGCCTTTGTGCTGAGCAGCAGGGGGTGACTCCTGGGGCTGGAAGTTAAGGAAGTCCGGGATGAATGGCGTTGATTCATGCCCAAAAGCTCTATGTCCTGCTTCTCTGCATAAACGCCCCACCGACAACGTGAGCCATCAGCAAACTACCACACCCCCCCCCGGCCTCTCCAGGCAGACTAGCCCAGGCCCGGTCAGAACCAAGCAGGCAGATACACCCAAGGCCCAGGCCCGCCTGCCTCCCTCACCCACCAGGGTCAAGGGCCAGCAGAGCGCCAGACGTGTCCATGAAACTGAGCAGGGGGGCAGACAGCCCTGGAGTTTAGGGTCCTGGGAAACGTCCAGGAGCAGAGGAAATGTTCAGAGGTGCAGACGCGGCACTGACTGGAGATATGAGCTGTGCGTCTCTCTGCAGCGCTATTTGTAGTAATAAGCAAGTCAGGAACAGTCGAAAGAGTCAGAAAATGTAAGCATGAGTAAATAAACAGGACAGGAGCGCTCTGGAGTATGTTCATGGCAGGGCCACTCTGAGCAGGCCTGGCTCCATGCACGGATGTGGGTCTCACCCCTTCTGGTGTTTTCGAAGCCCAGAAAGACCCCCTGAACCATTGAGGGATGGGGGAAAGGTTCCCCCCACCGACTCTCTAGCACAGAGACCCACCAGCCCTGGGGAGGAGGGGGCTTGGGGTGAGAATTCATAAAAAATATTAATCCCATATTATAAAAATCCTTATGTTAAAAAAAATCCTTATAAAATCGTGTTATTGCTATAGGGAAATGCTTCTCCTATAATGTGAGATGAAGGAAACAGGACATAAAACCAGAGATACTCTCAGCCATGTAAAAATAAAATATCTATATATATACGTGTGGAAAATTTTTCTGGAACACCAAAATGTTAAGCGAAATCTGTAGGTGGCAGAATTGCTGGTGATTTTTTATCATCTTCATTTTATCATCTTTCTAGAAGGTTTCCGATAAACAGGGGTGGGGTTTGTGCTCAGAAAGAAACAGCAGATGTTGGGCTTGGTCTCTCCTCCACGACCACCAGCCTGCCGGGTGCCCCAGAAAGCCATTGTCCTGCTTCTATATACCACTGAGAGCCGGACAGTGGCTCCAGAAGCACTTTCTGGAAGCCAATGCAGGGCAAGAAGGGAACCATTCACCTTGGGGAGGGGCCCAGGACAATCTCACCAAAGCCTCCTCTCTAAGACATCAGAGTGGAACGAGCGAGACACGCCGTTTCTATAAACAGCCCGAATCCAAACCCAGAAACTACCTTTTTAATCTATTCTATCAAGGTTTGGGGGCGACATCCGGCGATGCTCAGGGGTTACTCCTAGCTCTGCACTCAGGAATTACTCCTGGCGGTGCTCGGGGACCATATGGGATGCCGGGAGCAAACCTGGGCCAGCCGCATGCAAGGCAAAAACACTCTCCCCTTTGGACTATCACTCAGGCCCCAGAAATAACCTTTTTAATCCCAAACTGATATCCATATTTCTCTTGACCCTCCAGCCCACAACTAATTTCCCATCAGACCCCAGAGGCCACAACTCCCTCTTAATCCCTTTGTTCCTTTTGCACCCAGGGCTGGGGAGCAGAAATCTGGCTACTGGGAGGAAAGCTCTGGGCTAGGGGCGTGAACACGGGAGAGCCCACTGTGTCTCTGCAGCCATGTAAAGGGAGAAAGAGCTTGGGCTAAGGGGTGTGAATGCGGGGAGCCCCCGTGTCTCTGCAGCCATGTAAAGGGAGCTTTGGTAACCCCCCCCCCCACCCCCGCAGCTCCTCATAGACTCCTCATGTCTACTCATAGACATTGGGGCATGAGTAATGCATCCTTAGAGAGTCCACAGACACAGCCACCTTCCTCTCCTCAAAGCAGGCGGACAAGGAGAACGCAATTCTCAGAGGCCAGAGGCGACAGCCGGCCGGCTGGGCCAACGAACAAGCCCACAGGCCCTTCAGCAACAGAGAAGCCCCCGTCTGCCAGCTAAGGGCAGGCTCACAGACACCCTCATGCATTGGATCTCTTTCCAGCCCCAACTGGTCCAGCAGGCCACTCACCCTGCTCCCTGCTGGTCTGCAGCCCCTCCCAGCAGACATCCAGCTGTGGGCAGAGGTTCAAGTGAGGGTGGTAAGGGAGGGGGTGCCAAATGAACTAAGTGCAGAGGGCATTGGTAGGGGCCAGAGAAAAATGACGGAGGCCAGCACGGAGGAGGCGCCCACAGTCCTGGAGCTCCTGAGGGGGTTCAAGAGGAATCTGTCCTCAGTGGATAAAGGTGACATCAGGGGCAAGAAACAGCTCAAAGGGCTGCAGCATGTGTTTTGCCCAAATGCGAAGGCCCCCCACAATCTCTGTGGCCACATAGTTGCCCCCTGTACTTGCCCAGGTCTGGGTCACCCCCAACCCAGGTGCCCCCCGGCCCCGCCCCAGCACCGCTGACCCCACTAAGGCAGCATCAGAAGTGGTGCCTGGGCCCCCGAAGCACTGTGGCATTGAACAGAGAAGAGGCCAACCATGTGTCCATAGATTAGGGCTGGGCCACAGACATTTTTTGCCAGTCTGTGAAAAACATATTGCTCCTTAAAAAGAACAGTTTCAAATGCCAATCCATGGGCCAGTAACAGTAGGTCCGAAAAGGTTTACGACCATAGAGTCAGACCCTCTGGACTCCAGCCCTGTCTGTGGTCCCGACAGATGTTAGTGCAGCCGAACGACACCACCGCCTCCACTTTCAACCTCGGTTCATCGCAGAGTGAGGGCAACAACCCAGCACAAGCCTGGGCTTTGAATGCAGTAAAGCAAAATACCAAAAGCACCCCAGCATTGGATTGAGCTCATACTGGCTCGAAGCTCAGACTCAGCACAGCCCTTCTGGGGGTCTCAGCCCCGCAGGAGTCACAGCAAAGAGAAAGAGGATGGGACCTCGGGGACCTCCAACCAGCCCCGTGTGGCACAGACGGCGGGAAGCAACGGCTCAGAGGGGCTGAGTCCCTCCCCCGAATGCACAGCTGTGAGTGGCAAGGCAAGGCTCAAATATGGGTCCTCCCAACTCCCAAACACCAGAACCGCCTTGGGGCTCACTCCTTGGCGGTTTTGCCTCGCAACCTGCCCTCCTGGCAGAGACTACGCCACTCCTAGGGGAGGAGGGACCTGAGAAAGCCTGGGGTGAAGGTGGAGAATCAGAGCCGCAGGCTCTGTGGGAGGAGGGCAGGGACTGTGAGGTTCAGAGCAGGAAACACTCCCAGGTTACTGATGAATCACTGACTTGTGCTTTTCTGGGTCCGGATGATGGGAGCACGCTACCTGTTTACTATTCTGGCTTTCTCCCAGGAAGAAGAAAATACATTTTGTGGCTGAGTGACCAAACCACCTTCCAGGGTGAGAGGCCCGGCTTGGCAATGACCAAGACTGCTTGGTCAGTCTTTTTTTTTTTTTTTTTTTGGGTCACACCCGCGCAATGCTCAGGGGTTTCTCCTGGCTCTGCACTCAGGAATTACTCCTGGCGGTGCTCAGGGGACCATATGGGATGCCGGGATCGAACCCAGGCCAGCATGGGCTGGCTGCGTTCAAGGCAAACGCCCTACCCGCTGGGCTATCACTCCACCCCCTGCTTGGTCAGTCTTATATCCGGCGGCCAGGGTCACGCTTTTCTTGATCAATTTGTCAGAGTTGAGCCAGGGAGAGGGACCGACCTCCGGCTGAGAGGGGTGGCCCCAACCTAGCAGAACACCGAGCCCCACTGCCCAGCAGAGAGCCAGTGCTCCTGTGGGGCCTGGGGCAGTGACAGGCAGGCCCTTGGGGGCCACCCTCAGCTCCAGGGGCCCCTGCAAGCCCTTCTCCCCATCTGCAGAATAATGGCTCCTATGGTGGGTAAGGCACTGTCACCACAGCTGGGCTTGGCTGGCCACCCACTGAGCAAGACTAGAGGCTGGACATCTAGAAGGTTCTGGAAACTTCTCCAACATGAACCGTGTCCACTCTGTGCCGGAAACTGTTCCGGGCAGGGCTGACTGGAACATTTGCAGAGACAGATCAAATGTGGTCGCAGCCAGATCACAGCCCTCCTGACTAGCCACTGAGAGAAGAAACTCAGGGAACCAGAAAGCGCAGCAGTACCACTCCCCAACCCAGGCACTAGGATGTGCACACACGTGAGGTGAGTGTCGTGCGTGGGGCCCGCCCCCTCCCAGGCATTCATCGGTGTGCAGACGCAGAGTGTGGTGTGTCCGTGAGTGTGGGGAGCCTCGCTACTGACGCACTTGGAGCCAATGACATGTCAATGATGACAGTGAAGCTATTCACATAAATCTGATTTGCATGAGGTCTATCAGACAGGTGCTTTTGTTTGAGGGCCACCTCCGCCCCGCTCAGGGGCTACTCCAGCTTAGTGCTCAGGGGCACTCCAGAGGTGCCAGGATAGGAGCCTCCAGCATCACAGCCTGTGCTCCTGCGCCATGAGTCATAGGGGTACGGGGACAGGAGAGTACCTCAGCCTAGAGGGACAGAGCCATAACTAAGGCCTTCTCCACAGAAGAGGACCTCCGCAAGAGGGTTACAAAGTGACTGAGTGAGGGGGCAGGAGCAAGAGCACAGCAGAGAGGTGTCTGCCTTGCAGGCAGCTGAACCAGGTTTAATCCCCAGCATCCCATAGGCCCCTGAGCGCTGTTAGAGTAACTCCTGAGTTCAGAGCCAGGAGTAACCCCTAAGCATTGCCAATGTGACCCAAAAAGCAGATAGATAGATAGATAGATAGATAGATAGATAGATAGATAGATAGATAGATAGATAGATAGATAGATAGATAGATAGACAGACAGACAGATAGATAGATGATAGATGGACAGACAGACAGATAGATTACAGATAGATAGATAGATAGATAGACAGACAGATAGATGATAGATAGATAGATAGACAGACAGACAGATAGATAGATGATAGATGGACAGACAGACAGATAGATTACAGATAGATAGATAGATAGATAGACAGACAGACAGACAGATAGATAGATGATAGACAGACAGACAGACAGATAGATAGATAGATAGATAGATAGATAGATAGATAAATAGATGATAGATAGATAGATAGATAGATAGACAGACAGACGGTAGACAGATAGATAGACAGACAGATAGATGACAGATAGATAGATAGATAGATAGATAGATAGATAGATAGATAGATAGATAGATAGACAGACAGATAGATGACAGATAGATAGATAGATGATAGATAGATAGATAGACAGACAGACAGACAGATAGACAGACAGATAGACAGATAGATAGATAAATAGATGATAGATAGAGAGAGAGAGACTGAGTGACTTCCCGAGGTCACACAGCCAGAAACCCATGGCAAAGGTTTGTACTCAGGCACTCAGCCCGCTCAGGTCTCAGCCTCAGCAGACAGAACTGCAGAGAGAGCAGCGGGGCTGAAGGTGAAGCCCCTCCGAGCAACAAGGCCTGTGGGGGGTGGAGATGGGCCCCCTCCAGGCAACGGAGCCTGTGGCTCCTGACACACAGCCCCTCTCTGTCAGCGAGGACAGGGATGACCACTGGGCAGCCTGTGACCTCTGCCTCACTGGGAGCAGGCCTGAGGCTGGCTGGCTGGGCACCCACTCAGCAGACAGCATTTCCAGCAGCCTTCCTACTCCTGCCTCTCTGGACAGTTTCCTAGCAGGACCACGTGGCCACGCTACCATGCATCCAAGCCGGGGTCATGCCTAAGCCCCGATGTCCCTAATGGGCAGAGCCCAGCGTCCCAGGCACCTGGCAGCCCCAACCTTGTTACCGGGGCCTTTGTGCAGAGTAGCAGCCTTCAGGTCTGGCTGTCCCAGGAAACCCGGGCATGGGGGAGGTGGACATAAACAGACACCAGCCCCCGAGTATCCGCTGGGGAACACAAGGGGGCTGGGCTCGACTCCCCACAGGCTTCCCTCGCCATGACCAGCTCTCAGGACAACCTCCCGAGAGGAGAACACGGAGACAGGCTCGGGAAAGACATGGGTGCCAGGTCTGCTCAGGCGAGTCGCCACGTAAGGCAGAGCCCATGTCCGGGAATCAGGTGGCAACGGCAGGAGCTGGCCAGTGCTTCCCGAAGAATCTTCGAGGGACGAGATGTAAAGAGCGACAAGCACGTCGCGCAGGGGTGACCCAGAAGGGCCAGCCCTGGCACGAAGCCCAGGCGTTTGCTGGCACTCGCGGGCCCGGCACTGCCTGGGTCGGGAGTCCCAGTACAGGCTGGACCCGCGTGGGAACAGCCGCCACCCCCACCTTCGCCTTCCAACACCGTCTGGACGCAGCAGAAGCGCAGAAACACACGATGGCTGCAGCAGGCAGAAGCCGCCCACATTTCTCCAGCCTCAAGCCCCCACCCCCAGAGCCCCCTCGTGGGTGGGAGCAGCAGGGGCAGCCAGGCTGCCTGGGGTCCTCAGGGCAGCCCTGAGAGGTGGAGCTGCCCAGCTCCGTGATGCCCAGAGCACGAGAGAACTAAAGGACGTCTTCAGGAAGAGCCATGGGCGGAGACACGGCCAGCGCTCCTGCTCCTGGGGCCTCGGGAGGGGGAATCCTCAGCTCAGCCTCACCCACCTCGCAATCTGTTGGGTCCTCCACTTCCTAACCACCCCCCCACCCAGGGTTCAGCGCACCCCACCCAGCAGGCACCCTGCCTATCAGGGGTCCCACTCTGAGACCACCACGCCAGCCCCTCCTGTTTCTCTGCAGCTCAGCCAGGCTTGCAGCCCAGAACAGGGCTGTGAGAAGGGGTTGGCACCACACGGGGCTGCCCTGGCATCTGTGCGTCCCTCCGAGCCTCAGCCCCCACGGCCGCCAGGCACTGACCTGAGAGGGATCTTGACACGGAGGTAGCGGTCCACAGCAATGGCCAGCAGGGCCAGGATGGAACTCTGGGTGAGGATGAGGACCGGGCAGGCAACCATGAGGCAGGTGTGGAAGTAGGTCCGGGGCCCGATGTTGATGAGGATGGCCAGCGGGATGACCAGAGCACCCACGGCCACGTCAGCCACCGCCAGCGACACGATGAAGCAGAATGTGGCATCTCGCAGAGCCTGGTTCACCTTCACTGCCCAGATCACCAGCACATTTCCTGGCACCGAGACCAGGGCGATGAGCACCTCGATGCCAATGTAGGCGGCCTGAAAGGCCGAGATGGAGGGCGGCATGGCGGGCACGGGCTGGGCACATCAGCAGGCGGGCACCGAGGGGCACGGAGGCGGGCACCTGTGGTCATGGAAACCTGGGTAGGGCGGCCGGCACGGGACGCGACGGAAAGCCCGAGGCGGCACTGGACTCGGCTGCCTTGGAGCTCTGCCCAGCTCCGCACTGGCGTACCTGCCCCGGCTGGCACCCGCGCTGCCTCTGCCTAATCTCTGTCCCCCTCCCTTATCCCCAGAGGTTCCATTCAGTCACTTAAAATAGCAGCGCCAGCCCCGCCACTGTCCGTGTTATCAGGTGTAAGGCAGCTCCCCCGCGCGCGCGCACCCACGGGGTCCCCACGCCTGACTCTGCCCACCCGCGGCACAAGAGTGCAGGGAGCTCACCGTGCTGCCTGCTGGCCGCCAGGGGGTCCCAGAGGCGGTGCCTGGAGTTCGGGGCACCTGGTGGCGCCAGGAGCTGCGCGTCCGCGCCGGCCAGGGCTGGGCTCCGGGCAGCGCGCGGCGGCGGCGGCTCATGGTCCCCGGGCTCCCGCCGCAGCGCTCCCGGCCCGGCCTTTCCAGCAATCACATGGTGCGGCCGGGCTCGGCCCCGGACGCTTTTAAAGAGGTAGCGCCCACTTTCGCACCTGGGACCAGGCTGCACCCCCAGGCCGCGCCGCGGGGCTCCCCGCCCCCCAGCACACACGCGCACCCCTGCCTAGCGCCCACCGCGCGTCTCCCGTCTCCCCGCCGCGCCCCGACTGCTCCAGTTCACCAGGACCCTCGCCCCGAGGAACCTGGGGATGGTGGTGGTGAGGGTACCCCATCTTCCAGCCCGCTCCTGCGTCCCCGCTGGGGAGCCCCGGGGCGACTAGAGGCACAGACTTACCCAAGGTCACCCGGGCGAGCAGGGCGCCCCGACACCTCCACCGCCGCCCCTGCGCCCGCCCCCGCTCGACGCCCTCGGCTGCGCCCGTTGGGGGGATGCCTTTGGGGAGTGCGTGCGGGTCGGGGGGGTGCTGCGGGGCTGCTCGGGACTCGCCTCGGTCGCCCCCAGAGCAGGAGCTGAGTGACAATTGGGCTCGGCACACCGAGGGGGCGGGGGGCGAGGCACCAGCACCCGCGGGTCCCTCCCCGCCCCCGTCTCCTCCCCACCCCCTCCTCCAGACAAAGGAAGTGAATCTGGGTGAGAAGCGCACGGCGGGGCCAGCGGCTGCCGCATCCTCTCGGCTGGCATTCCCCGGCTCCGGTTGGGATGGTGCGACTCTCGGCCCGGACAATCGCGGACCCCCCAGCACCCCCGCGCCCCGGGCCCCTGCCCCCAAAGTCGCAGAGCGGAGGGGGGCCCACTACGGCCACCTCGCGCCCGGCACCCCTGCAACCTGGGAGACCGGCCTTGGCGGGTGGCAGGCGCCAGCCGCTGCCTCCTCCGCGGGCTCCGTCCTGACTCATCCGAGCCCTTTCCCCAGAGCTGCCTGGGGTCGAGTCCCAGGTCCATTTTACAGATGAGGACTCCGAGGCCCACGTGAGGCGGGATTAGCTCGCTCTGGTCACCTGCGCCCTCTCGTGCCCGTTTTCTTTCCAGCCTCCTCAAAGCGGGGTCCCTGCGCCATCAGGGATCCTTCCCCCGTATAGACCCAGACTCAGAGGCAGGCGGCACTTCCCCAGGTCACACAGCAGATCTTAAGGGGTCCAGAGGGAGAACCCGCTTCCTGGCTTCCCCCCCCAGACACCGCCCTTTGACCCCGTGTCCCACCGCGTCCCCTCCTCCAGCATCCTGCAGTGGCTTCACCGGACTGTCCTTAGGTACCAAGAACCAGAGAAGTGAATGCTGGGCCGGTGTGCTGGGAGGGCAGAGCTGGGCGGGGGGAGCCCCTGTGCAGCCCAGCAGCCCGGCACTGCCCTCCTGCTGGCCCCTCAGCATGGCCCAGACTGTGTGCAGAGTGGAGTGAGCTCACGGCTTCTAGGCTCTGCACCCGCAGTGATGAGCCAGCCGGGCGGGCGGCACCCGGGAAAGGGTGGAATCAGGGTGGAATCATAGCCAGAGGAGAAAGCCAGCCTGGGGGAAAAAACTTCCGCTTCTGCCTTCAGGGGAGCGAGAAATAGGTGCCTGGGGCAGCTTTGCCCTGCCTGGCTGCAGAAAGTGGGAAGTGTGAAAGCTGGGGCCTGCCTCCACTTCCCTGCAGCCTGCCCGGCCGGGCAGCGACCTTCCTGCCACCTCTCCCACCTCAGAATGCCCCACTTTTGCCCTGGCCTTGCCCAGGCAAGCTCTGGTCTTCCGAGGAAGGAAACTCTTTTCTCTCCTCATGTCGCTCATGAGCTCCCAGAGAAACCTGCCATCAGGCACACCCAGCTTGGGGCCAGGGGGCCACAATCCATCAGGGTGGCCCTCCCTTACTCTCAGCTATAGCTTCACCTCTGGGGCAACCATGAGTCCAACCGAGACATTCTCCAGCCGAGAGACATTCGCAGGGTACCTCATTTATTGGCAACTTTTGTCCCCCTGTTCTGGGCCAAACAAACCCTCCTTCTCCCTCTATTGGCAGGGTCCTGCCTCTCTCTCTCTCTCTCTCTCTCTCTCTCTCTCTCTCACACACACACACACAGTTCTCAGAGTCAGGCCCCTGCGTGGGAGCTCCACGGACCAGTTTGAGAGGAGAGTTGGCCAGGGCAGGCAGCACCCAGCTGACTAGCTTCTGTGGTGGGGGGCGGGCGGGGGGCTGGGCGGAGGGCACTGCACTCCCTGCTCAGTTCTGGGGTGCTGTGGGAAGGGGTACACACGGCACTCCGGGCCCTCTACTTGCAGGGGAGAGCGTACTTGACCAAGAATGAAAAAGAGCCAAAAGTTAATTTCTATTTACTAGGTGGGTGACCCAGCCAAGATATGTTCCCACCCCAGCCTCGGTTTACCCATCTGCCAAGCGGGACAAAGCCTGTCTCCCTGATAGCTGCTAAGTCTATTTTCAGGTGGAATATGGAGGGGTGCTGGGGGCGGGGCGATAGCCCAGCGGGTAAGGGCGTTTGCCTTGCACGCAGCCGGCCCATGCCAGGCCAGGTTCGATCACCAGCATCCCATATGGTCCCCGAGCACCGCCAGGAGTAATTCCAGAGTGCAGAGCCAGGAGTAACCCCTGAGCAGTGCCGGGTGTGACCCAAAAAGAAAAAGAAAATGGAGGGGTGCTGAGCAGGGATGGGGTGTTGGGTGGGAGGGGTTGCTGGGTGGGGGAGGAGGGTCCAGGGCGGGAGGGGGAGTCTGGCCCCCCCCTAGGAGCCTCCAGCCCTAGCGTTCCTGGTGAGCAGATGAGAGGGGGCTTCAGGGGGCATGTACTGAGGAGAGGTGTGAGCTGGTGTGGAAGGAACAGAGGAGCCCCACCACGCCCTGGCTGCAGGCCTCTTGACCCCCATGGCCCCCCTGCCCCCCTCCATGCCCACCCGGCTGCTCCACACTCCCTTTTCCCGTGCTCCAGCCTTGGTTTCTGGGTCCTAAAGGTCCCACCCTCAGCTCCCAGTGCAGCTCCATGGGGCCCCCAGAGGCATCTCATCAACCAGGCAGGGGGCATCTGGGCCCCCAGGAGTGGCTGAAGAGGAAGGGCTGGTGCAGGATTGGATTCTCCATCCACTCTGTGTATGCGCTCGTGCCCACGGGGACCAGACTTAGGTACCCTGAAAGGTGCCCGTTTTGCACAGGGCTCTGGGCATAACCCCTGCCCCAACTCACCTTCTCTCCCCGCTCACCACTTGGTCCTGCTTCTTTCTGCCCCCAAAGCCAGGGTTCTCCTCGAGGGGCCTACAGCCTGTGCTCCGGGGGGCGCGGGGTCAAACCGCAGACAGAAGTGGGAGCGATCCCTGCGGGCAGCCCCGACTTCCTGCTTCCCCGGCGGTCTGAACCCACCCAAGTGATTCTCAGGTCAAGAGGGGCACAGGTTCCTGTTAGAGATGCGGGGATTTCGGGGTGGAGAGTCAGCTAGGGCTGCCCTCGGGAAGGAAGGAGTGGGTGAGGGTTTCGGTGCTCTTCCTTCCTTCGGGCAGGAGGTTAATTTTGGTCCTGCTCTCCTTTCCTGGGCTCTGACCTGGGCAGCTTGTGGCAGGGGCGGGAGGGGCCAGCGCGGCCAGGCAGGGCAGCAGGGTTGGGGCTCACCCCCACAGCCTGGGCCCGTGGAGATTCCAGCACTCAGGCCTCCCCTCCACGCCCCACCCTGCTCCAGCTTCTGATTTGGAATCTAGGTCTCTGCCTTCTTCTCCATCCCTCTTCCCTCTCCTCTCCCCTGTCTCTGGTCCTGGGGAGTGGAGGTGGGGGAGATGCAGGGACAATGGGAAGGAGCCGCGCGCCCCACGTGTCAGGGGGGCGCCCCCTCCCCACGTGTCAGGGGAGGCCAGGGCTGCCCCGGTCACTGCCACTCCTGAAGTGAAAAGCTGCGTTTCTTTGCCCCGTTTGTTCCTTCATTTCTTCGTCTGACTCAGCATTTTCTTTTTTTTTTTCTTTCTTTCTTTCTTTTTTTTTTTGCTTTTTGGGTCACACCCGGCCATGCTCAGGGGTTACTCCTGGCTCTTTGCTCAGGAATTACTCCTGGTGGTGCTCGGGGGACCATATGGGATGCTGGGGATCGAACCCAGGCCAGCACAGGCCGGCCGCGTGCAAGGCAAACGCCCTACCTGCTGGGCTATCGCTCCGGCCCCTGACTCAGCATTTTCTAAACCCCATTTTTCCTCAGTGAGTCAGAGGGAGAAGGCCACAGTCCCCGTAACTGACCACAGCACAAAGACCCCCCAAGTGGCCCCCTCTCTAATCCCTCGCCACCTGCTGTCACCTTCTAGCCACCATGGAGAAAGGCAAATGTGATACTGCAAAATCCAGGCGCTGCGCGATCGTCCAGGGGGCGGCACTTCCCTTGCACACGTGACGCAGGTTCGGTCCCGGCATCCCATATAGCTCCAGAGCCAGCCAGTAGTAACCCCTGAGTGCAGAGCTACGACAAGCCCTGGGGACCCCTGAGCACCCCTGGACGGGGGGCCTCCATCAGCGGCCCCTTAGGCAGGATTAGAGCCTCGAGGCCAGGGTGGAGGGTCTGAGGGGCTCTGCACTGTCTTCTCGTCTCCTCAGCTAATCTCACACCCAGGCTCATCCGGCTCCTGCTAGAGTCTGGACATTAGGTTTAATGAGTCACTGCCTAGAACCCTGAGCTTCAGTGCGACCCAAATGTACAGAGAAGGAGACCCAGAGAGAGGCAGTGAATGGTGCCCAGGTGCATTCGTGCCAGAGCTAGAGCAGGGGACTAGACCTGGCCTAGGCCTGCTGTCGCCTGGCCCCGGCTGGCCCTCGGGCGCCCTGCAGAGCTGGTTCCTTAGACTCAGAACTCGGGGACATCTGGCATGTAGCAGTCACACACACCACAGAGGCACAGATTTGGGGTGTGCGAGGACCCCAAAGTCCCCACATTCTATTCCACAGATTTGGGGTGTCCAAGGACCCCCAAACTCGCCACATTCAGTTTCACTTCACCACACCTGGGAGACGTGCAGGCTATTAGCTCCCGGTGATAAGGGGGAAACTGAGGCTGAGACAGGTGGCAAGGCTGAGGCCAGGCAAGAGCGAGGCGCCCAGGGGTGGCCATGAAGAGAGTCACCCCAGCAGCCTGTGGAGGAGGCGAGAGCAGGGTGCTGGAGCATGTGGCTGTTCCCTGGCTAGGAGAGTGGGGTCCAGATGCCCCCGACAGCCCAGGTCAGGATGCCCTCCGAGGGCAGGTGGCTCAGATCATGAGCACTGTGTGCTGAGTCACGAGTGCAGAGGCTGAGAGAGCTGTGGGCAGTGCCCCTCTGTCCAGCCCCTGAGGCAGGTGCCCTCTACCACCGGGTGAACCCCGCCATTCACCTCCCCATGGGCCCCAGCTCTTCTCCCTACCAAAGACCAAGAACTAAGGGCCAGAGATAAGTACAGCAAGGAGGGTGCTTGCCTGGCACACAGCTGACCCAGGATCGATTCCTATCACCATGTATGGTTCCTGAGCCCTGACAGAAGTGATCCCTGAGCACAGTGCCAAGAGGAAGCCCTGAGCACCGCCAGGAGTGATCCCTGAGCACTACCAGATGTGGCCCCAAACCAAACAAGATCAAGAACAGCTCCTGCTTACTCTTATTTCTAAAGGCTTCTGGGGGCCGGAGCGATAGCCCAGCGGGTAGGGTGTGTGCCTTGCACGGGCCAGCCTCTGCCGGCCCGGGTTCAATCCCCAGCATCCCCCTATGGTCGCCCGAGCACCACCAGGAGTAATTTCTGAGTGCAGAGACAGGAGAAACCCCTGAGTATTGCTGGATGTGACCCAAAAAAGCAATAAATAAATAAATAAATAAAAGGCTCTGGACCTTCAGCCTGGTGCGTGTTGAGGGTGAGAACATTTACGGCAGGGGGATGCTGCGCCCGGTGGGGCTCGGAGGCTGGCAGGCAGCAGCAGGCTCGGCTTGGGGGCAGGGGTGGCACTGAACAGGAGAAAGAGAGAGAGAGAGAGAGAGAGAGAGAGAGAGAGAGAGAGAGAGAATTAGAGATGTCGGCCACAGGCCAGAGGGGAGGTGAGGCGAGGGAGAGATGAGGGTCTGGCCTTCATGTGTGGGCAGAGGGGGCAGCAGCAGAGAGGAGCCCGAGGGGCCGCAGAGGGCTGGGGCAGAAGGACGCAGGCCTAGGGGACACCTGGGGCAGGGGCTCAGTTGAGTCATCTGGCTTGAGGTGGCAGCCACAGGAGAGGGGGACGGCTCCAAGGAGACAACAAGGAGGTATGGCCACGCCAGCGGGGGAGCACAGCCGGGGGAGCACAGCTGGAGGGGTCAAGTCAGGAGTCACAGCCAGGGGAGCACAGTCGGGGAGCACAACCAGGGGGAGTACAGCCGGGAGCATGGCCGGGGGTCACAGCCAGGGGAGCACAGTCGGGGGAGCACAATCGGAGGGAGCACAGCCGGAGAGTACAGCCAGGGGAGCATGGCCGGGGGCACAGCCAAGGGAGCACAGCCAGGGGAGCACAATCGGGGGAGTACAGCCAGAGGACATGGCCGGGGGTCACAGCCAGGGGAGCACAGTCAGGGGAGCACAGCCTGAGGATCACAGCTCAGGAAGCACAATCAGGATCACAGACGGGGAGCACAGCCAGCGATCACAATTGGGAGGAGCACAGCTGGGAAGCACAGCCAGAGAACATAGCCAGGGAGCACAGATGGGGAGCACAGTTGAGGGAGCACAGCCTGGGAGCCCGGAAGGGGGCACAGAGTGGAAGCATGGGGCACGGCAGGTCAGGTGTTTCCAGAAGGAAAAAAAAACAGGAAGGCGCTGAGGGGGCTGTGGGAGTTGGGTGAGGAGAAGGGGTGATGGAGAGCGAGCAGGAGCCCCCTTCTCCCAGGTTAGGGGGGCGTGTGTGCCGAGGTGGCTCTGGCAGAGCAGCAGGAGAGGGGTCAGGAACAGGTTGGCTTGCTGGAGTGCAGAGCCTGAGGGCGGGCGAGAGCCCAGAAGAGTGAGTCAGAGGGAAGAAGCTACTCACAGACCCCCCACTATCTGACCTAAGGGTCCTGCTGGCTGGGTACCAGCTCCCACGCTCAGAGGCCCCAACACGAGCCAGCTATGGCCTGCATGGAGTCTGCACCCCTCGTCTCCAGCACCCCCAACCTCTCCACACACACCCCGATCCCACAGACACAGGGGCCGGAGCCGCCCATGATGCTCCACCTTGATTCCACACAACCTTCCGACGCTGTCAAATCTCTGTCTGGCTCCTCAGGGCCCAGGTGCACTCCGACCGCAGCCCAGGGCTGCCGACCACGGCCTTCCTGGCGTTGGGTTCTTGCTGCAGTGACTAGGGAGCCCCTGGACAGCCCCCCTCTCTCCCCCCGCAGCACTTCCTGGAAGCCTCCGCCTCACTTAAGAGCACACTC